>OMKX01003608.1:5331-25386 GCA_900302425.1 Brosme brosme
TTTGCTCTCCCACAGCCTTGGAAGATAAACCCGTAATTAAGTCTGTGCATAAAATCCTTATTAAGTCCTAAGTAACCACTAGTTAATTTCTAACTAGCAGTTTAATAAACTCGGTTGCACCACCAATACGCAAGTAATGTCCTTACTAGTAACAACTTAGTAATGCGTAACTTAAGCAGTTTGTTGTCGCGTCAACGTGACCACAACCAAGACGTCACGAATCAACAACAAGCTACAGTTTAAAGGAAGTGCTTGAGAAGACCGGAGGGGAGGACATCGATTCGCATAGCACGGTCAGTATTGACTGTTTAGTTGTACTCATGTACTCTAGAACAGTGGTTCCCAACCTTTGACTTCAGGTTTACTACTAAATTATCATCAAGACCTTTCACGGACCACCATCATATGCCAACGGTAAAAAAATTATAAATAAACATGTGGTGTCAGAGCAAAGAGTGGGTTCTACTTTTTTCATTAAGTGAGATTCGAATCCCGAATTGAGATTGGAATACCTACCTAGCTAACGACAATACAAATAATCAGGCTCAGCACATGTCAGGTTGATGGTGGCGTTCTGATGTCATTAGACCCAATGTCATAGTAGACCTTGAAAGCGAATAGACTATATATGCTCCATATACGCGCATAAATCAAAAATGAATGATGAAATCTAAGAGGCCAGTAGTTAATTATATTGTTCAATAATTTCTGCCTCCTCCTGGTGAAATTATAAAAAATATGAAATATCTATAATATATATATGACAACATTTCACTGTTGAAAACTATGATCTGCCGAAAGGTAATGCTGCTTTATCAAAATCACTATTACCCATGACGATGGATTTCACCACCATTGAGGTCAGGTGAGCATATTATGACAATGAGGGTATAACAGTAGCCTATGAGGAACAGTGTCAGTTTTTACACCTGCCAGCTTTCAAATGGGTATATTTCATGGTTAACTTAAGAATGCCTACTGCTCTTGATCCTGTGTCGAAGAACAAATTAAAGTGGCAGGGAGCTGCAGTGAGCCGGGCCTAATGACATTGTAATCACTCTCTGTCACCTTCTGATGCATGATGTGGCCAACCTGCGGGCGGGGCTCAGCCGATGGGACAGGACAGGTAATCACCTGGGCTGTCAAACCCGCTGCGATGCCACTGGCCGCCGACACTTGCACTGGGCACGTGTACGCGACCAGAGAATGAACTCACACTTAAACGTGACAAGAGGATGGCGAAAATTGCAAACTGCCGCGCTAAAGGTATTCTTTAACTTGTCAAACATTTGGTGCTTCTGTGTGTGAGCAAGAGTGCGTGGACAACTATGAAGCATTCAAACCAATCATTCAAAACCAAAACAGAGTAATGTGCCACCGCCTGAACCCACATAGCAGAACTCTTTGTTCCAAAGGACTTGGTTATTTGAAAAATGTCATGCAAATTATTTTATATAACAAACCACTGGTGTCACATGCTGTGAAGCTTGGCAATTCAAAAGTCAGTCACAAGAAGCAAATTGTTATTATGACTTTTTGGATGTGGGGTAGGGGTAGGTTAAATGTCACCCAAGTGTTGAGTTCAACTATTCCCAGGAGTCGTCAACTCTGGCCTCTGAGGGAGGGGTATTGTTAACGCTAACTCTCCAAAGACTAAACATTAAGCCTTGGACCCTCGCTGGGTCCAAAACAGCCAAAGCCACATCCAGCACACACATGCTCATATTGATGATCGAATAGAGTCGATTATTTTCAGTGTAACTAACATTTTCAGGTTACGTGCCACTGTTCTTTGACAGCAATTTCTCAATTGCTATAAAATCCAACTAGTAAACACGATAATAAATTGTACTTGTTTTTACCTCTGGGTTTCCTTCAAGCCAATATGTACTGTTGATTGTATTCTTGAATCAATGGAAAGCATTTGTAGCATATTAACCACGAAGAATATTAAAAAGGATCAATTCACTAACCATGTAGTGCTTCAAAGGCAGGAGCAAACAAAATAACCTTTCTCTCAGTGGTTGAATAATGCAAAACCAGAGGCACATCCAGCTCTATGGCTCTGAAATGCTTAGGGCTGTAGCGCCATCTTTTGTTATGATGAGCACGTGCTATCTGATTTTAATCTGCCCAGTTTTCAGTGTTGTTGAAACTCAAATATGTTCGCTCGCTAACATTTTCTGGCCAAGGTGGGTGGAGGTCCCCCACGTTCCACAAGATTTACAATAATGACCGCCCGCCAGGAATGCCCGGCAACAAAACTGAAGTGAACTTTAGGCAGAATAGCACTGCTGTGTGGTTGTGTATGTAAAGTATAACGCATCTGAATGGCAGCTTATTTAGTTTGAAAGTCATTTTTTAGAAAGATATTGGATATTCAGCAGATATTCACACTCCGAACTACAGTGATCTGACGTGGGAAACTAAAGATGCGAAAACCAGTATGAGTCCCAGTGTTTCTAGCAGTATATACCTGCTAGATTGGCTTTCCAAGCGAAGCTACCGGGCAACAGCACTCCTCTCTATAGAGCCATCGTTTGGTCAATATTTCTACACAATATGCGAATTACAAAGTACCCTGCCCTAAACAGCAGCCTAACTGAAGTATGGATATGTCTCGGTTTTCAAGATTTCCCCATTGAGTAAAACATTGAAATAGCAGTTAAGAAGTGTATCCCACTGTCTCTACAACAGTAAAAAGTTGAAAAGGTAAAAAGAAAAGCTTGGTTGTGGATGTGATGCACATAGAATCTAGAAATTGTTTAGTATTCATTGCATCCCTAATAAAAAATAGAATAAAAAATAAAAAAGGAAAAAAGAGATTAAGGACTTTAGTCAGAAGGATTGCATTCAGTTGACTAACACATTTTTTAGTCTGGGACAGCCCTAGAAAGGCCATAGACAGTATGCCCCATGCACAAATTAAACAGAACTCTGCCAAAACACTCGACCAATGCCAAATTCCATGACACTTTCCACTCCTTGCAGTATTTACAGCTGGCTCTCGACGAAGCTCCCTATATCCCCCTTTCCATCCCAAACCCAACAAAAATAGCCAAAACATGTTTGAGTGTCACGCAAACCTTCTCTCAAGAGGTTTCAACAGCCAATTTGCGCCGGAAAAAAAACACAATATGTGAGGCGAACATTTTGTTTTACTGGCTGTCAGAAAAACTGGAGACCATACATTGCAGTGCTGACAGGGGAGCCAGAATCTCTGCCTGTATTTCAGGGGATCTGGTAGTAGTTCCCCTTCTACCCAATCAGGTAGAGAGATGCACACTTCCCTATATGCCGGACCCATTTACCTCCGTTTTAACTTGTTTATTTGAGTTGGGATTAAGAAATCGAGTTTATGGCGTGGGTAAGGATTATGGAAGGATTACACTTGAGTGTTCAAACCAAGACACCTGTCCCGGCTATATTCATGTGGATGATATATGATAATTAAGTGAACAGAAAAACAGTTTTTAGGCACTCTTTCCATGACTCAAAATAAAGTTTGAGGCATAATTTAACATGGGCCAGCCTTGATACATTATTTGAAAAGGGCCTAACCATTAGATGGTAACTAACTACAGCATTTCTAAACAACAAAAAATATTCAATAAACAACCTTAAATTAGTCAGGTGGTCATATATCATATCATGTAGAAAAAACACTCCAGACTAAAAAAAGCCATTTTAATTTATTTTAAATTAAACATGAACTCCTTTAACCGTTAACCTAGTAAAAATACCATCCACTACCAAGCTTGCGTTAGTCATTTCCCTTGTAAGGTAGATTTAGGCAATGTCCATTCTATACTGTATCAAACATGTTCTATCAATGTGTTTTGAAAGCGTTCATCCACACTAGACCATCTTAGACAGCAGCCGATGTCTGGATCACAATTATTAGCAAACGCAAAGGTGGCGATTTCATATTCATCAGTTTTGGGGTTTCTTATTCAAAATGTACAGTTCACAACTGTCAGCTTAATCTGAACGGAAGGGCAAAACAGAGAATGCCTTTTTACATTTAGCTGGTATAGTGTGGCATGGCCTTAATCATATGTATACAAACCACAAAACAAAGTCTTAGCCCATGTCTCATTAATACTTCCTAGACTCAAAAGGCTGGATTACATTTAAGTGAACCAAACTGGCAGTCTCAATGTCACCCAAAAAACAGTTTGTGTATGCTTCCATCTACATTGTTATAATATCAACATTATGATCCTCAATTATGTTTTAGCAAACAAAGCTTAAACAAATGTTGAGATTGTCTATATTACAAGATTTGGGGACCAATGGTATGCACCACTCAAGTATGTCCGACAATTTCATGTAGGCACCTTAGGCTTTGACTACTCACTATGAGCATTGAAAGCACAGAGCAGTCTTGTAACACTCTCAGCCTGTGTAAGGCTTGGGGAATTCAACATTTTAAAGTACTGAAGAAAAAAATAAACTGCCATATCAAAGTGATGAAACAAAATTCTTTATCAGCCGTGGGCGCATGATTAAGTGGAAAGGAATTTCTCCCAAAGTGTTATTAATTAACTGAACCACAATACAACCTCACTTATGTGCAAGTTTATTTGTGAAAGTTTGGGAAATTGGATGATTCCTTTAGGAATTAACTTAAGGGATCTGGCCAATGGTTTGCCCCGATTCACAAATCCATGGCCAGAGTGATCTACAATTAAGACAAAATAAGTTTTCACACCTTTGAGGGAGTAGCCAATTTTATCATCATTTACATGCCACTACGGAAACCAGGTTTCTAGCAGTTTATTCATTCTGTGCATTCTGTGCATGCACGAAATGTAAAATATGAATGTAACACCAAAGAATGCAAAGAATAAATCCTTCCCCTACTGAAACCTGGTTACAGAATACACCGCAAATTAAACCAGGGTAGGATCGGGTTACCTAGGGTGGGTCGAAACCGTGTTTCGGCTGACATTGCAGTTAGGAAAACGGGTTACCAGTGTTTCCATTCTGCATGTAAACATAATGCATGATAAACATATCTACCTGTGCTTGGTATAAGTAAGCTAAGCGCGTTAATCACATATGTCGTCGGAATTGAAATTGACAAGTGAATATCACTATCCATTCGAGGCAGTGCGGCATCGCATAACATGCATTAACATATTTTTTTTCTGTCTTGATTCACTTTAAAACCGAATGTGCTTCTCATGCTGTGCACATTGGTATATCATCCAAAGAATAGTGACAACTGTAGTTTTACATCCAGGCAGCTGATGAGCTGGATATATTTAAATTTTAGTTGCCATTCAAATGTTTTCTTTTTTTAAATAAATTTAGCAAAAGAGATTCGAAAAGTTTGACAAAACACTGACACAACTTCTAACCAATTATGTTGTCGTTTGCTGATGCATGACACAGGGTTAGCACACAAATTCTGCGTGGCACACAAACACAAACATTTGGTGTGAAAATGCCCTACATCTAACCTACTCTAAATAATAACGTAGTGACTCGCAAATAACCATGGGTAACATTATGTGCCCAAGAATAAACCAATCATTGCTTGTTACATGCATACATAAATAGTGTTGTTGTAAAATTGCTAGGTATAAAAAAGCTATTCTAATATAAAATGTAAGTTTTGCATTTTTATTGCAGTGACATAAGTGCTTCATAAGAAACAGGTGCTAGCTTTTGGCCCCATCATTATTTCTATTTGATAGGTCTTTGTATGTTTCTTTCGTATGTTTGCATTTGCCCATGAGCCAGAGGAAATATTAAAAGCAAAAAGCCCAATCAAGCCCATCAACTGGGCAAAATGTCCCTTGATCTAAGCAAGTTCATCTCATGAAGATAGAAAGACGATGTTTGTAAAAAAGTGTCTTGCACCTGGCTAAAAGCCAAAAACACACGACCAAATGCAAACAAGCCAAACTTTTACCATATTCTAAAACCAAAAATAACATTTTCTGTAGCTTTCTTTTGAATCACCACCTTAAAGAGACAAATGTAACTGTGGTTTCCTATGAACATATCACAAGAGCTCAAATCAAATTATCACAATAAACTGATTATTCTCAGTAACTGAAGTATGGCGCGCGTGTCAAAGTGCTCATTGTCTGCTTGAACAGAGACCTCATTTAAATTCTAACTAGTTCAGATTATCCCACTGTTGAATAACAGAATACAATCCTATTCCCAGTCACAATTTGTTAACTGTATCCTATTCATGAGAACTTTGAAGTCACAAGACCATAACTAGCATCAAATCAATGACTAATAATTCAGACACAGCTGAAAGCTGTAGCTTCTTTGCTGTCAGCTAAATGCTTCTAGAAAACAAAGGTAGGAGTCACAAATTATCCTATTATTCGAATAATAATAAACAGTTTATATCAGTTTGTTTATGTTGTAATTTTGTAAAAAACAAGTGAAACCGTTTTGAAAGCAAAATAGTACTCACGTTACTACAGTTACAAAAATGTTTTCAATAAAAGCACAACACCTCTCTTTCTCTTTAAGCTTATTGTAATCACAAAACGAGAACACATCAACAGGAACATCCTTAAAGCTTTTGTAGAGCGGCTGGAAAAAAGCAGTCTCAGTTTCTAGGCAACTCTTTCAGTTTCGAGTGTGAATTGTAGGCTTTGAGGGAAGCAAAACCACATGAATAATGAAGAGAGGAAAGAAAGCCATGATGAAATCATTCAGCCATTACCAACAACCTCTTTAGAGCAGAAATAATTAAGCCAGGCTTCTTATTTTACACAGTTAATGTCCAAGAAACACGCTATAGGCCTATGCCAAACACAGAACAGGTAGAACTGTCTCACATAGTCTCATAATATCCATACAAAACACCAATAAAGACTTTAAGCACCAAAATCCTTTGTTATAACACTGCTATTCCTCATACTTAATGATGCAACAGTCATTTGAAGACAAGAAATAGTTTCGTTAAATCTGAGATTACAAACATGAACACAGTCTTGAGAGACAACGCCACCATATGCAGCAATGAGAATCCTTTCATCTTGCAGCCCTTGGCAACAGCTGCAAATTACGACTTAACGTTACCAAGGCAAGCAATGCTATCACATTTGCTCTAGATCTGAGCAGGAAAAAAACCTTTTGGATAAGCATGTCATAGCGACAATGCCAACGAGAAGTGCCAAAAGCCTATGATTTGAAAGGGAAATCCGGTAAAAGGATTAAAAGAAGGGTAAACAAAGGAAACGCTCTCCCCACTAGCCCAGGATGAAGCTGCTTTACCTGTCGAGACGTCTGCTGTTACCTATGAGGATAACAGGTGTTGTGGGGGGGCTGTTCCCATGCTACCAATGACATCATAGGCAGTTAAAGTGGTAAAGATCAATAAAAACACAAAACATATGGACACAAGCTAAAAGGTACCCTAACAAAGCCAAGTCGGGCATGAAGTAGTTAAAATCAGAATTAGTGGCAATTAAAGAAAATGAACAAAGTAATCTAGTGGCAACATCAACTAAAACAAAGATGCTACTGTCAAAGAAGCTCATTGTTATTGTTCATTGAATGAAATTAAAAACACTTTATCTTCATGTATCAAGTATGTGCGATTCCTGAACTTGAAAAATTCCTCCTCACTTCACCATTGAAAACATTTTTCATTTTCAAATTACTGTGCGCGCCTCTCTATTTATGCCTGGAGTTGTCATCTTTAAGTACTAATTTCAGCTGTTAAGTGGTAAGCACAGTGAATGCAATGGAGCCTTCAGAAATTCTGGGTGGCTTGTTTGGTCTGCTTATGACTGCAAAATAAGCCACACATGATGAGAATTGCTCTGAGAAATGTCACATTTGACTTTATAATACTGGCCAATCGGGTTCAATGGCTGATTTCCATTTTAGGCTGTAGTAAAAAATAAAAAATTAAACGCTATACTTTAGAAAGATCATAAGTACTATATGCTTAAATTGCATGCAAAAAATATGATATGTGATATGTGATGTGATATATGATCTAGAAAGCCACAAGAAGTAGTTCATGTTGCTTGCTTAACATTTTGTACTCACATGGAAATTACACAAATAGTAAAGAATAATGTTTCCATATTAGAGTTTCTACATAAACATTTATTCTGTAAAAAGCGGTGCCACTGCCAACCCCCACGACCTCACCTTTACAAAATGCTTTTAGGTTTTTGTCATTGCCCAGAATGACAGTTCAGTAAATTGGGTATTGCAATATATCGCAATATGTATCGTATTGCAATGTATCGTGATACATGATCGTATCGTGGGGTTGCAAATACCCAGACTTTGGGTTATTAATCTAAAGTCTGATTTCTGAGACTAAATGCAGAACGGTGCCAAGTGGTTGGGGTGTGGCTCTCCTTTAACAATTTGTAAAATGTCCTTGTGCAATGTGATGTTGAACCTTAATCTTTAAAAGATGTCAATGAGGTGCAAAACATGCAGTTGACTCAATTACGGTGCAAATTTAAAACATTAAAACATTATCCTCTGATCTATTAAAGTTGACAGGGAGACAATTCCTGCAGCTAAATGTCTTCTATGGGCTTCAGAAAGGAAATTTGTCCGGATGAATGATAGCTCCAACACCTATATTATCTCCCTGCAGTTGTTAATACATTAGCAGCTTTGATTTGACTAATGCCTAAAAAATATTAATCTAAAGCACCCTAAAATCCTGTTTTCTATTGCTGCCAGTGGCACTTTCTGTCAGATTAGAGGGACGATGCTCAGGAGAGCAACAATGCATTGCTTAATTGCATCAAAGTAATGGCTTGTCTTAAGGAGAATAAGTTGTTTTACAATAATTTGCACTCAACACGAGAAACAAGAGGCGGGTATCAATATCCACAGGCCCCAACAATAATGATAAGGTGCTGATAACAGTTTGCAGGCCAGTTTGAATCAGAATTTCTAGCTGGTGAGAATATTGAAAATATTAAATACAACAAAAAAAGATTGAAACATGAATGCTATAAATCAACCTGCATTAGTAGAAAGTCAACGTTATTAATCTGTTGGAAGGTCATACATATCCCAAGGCAACCACTCAAAAATGGATACTAGACACCAAGTACAGCTAGCAAGCATATCAAAACATCAAAGCAGAACAGTTCCCCCGATGTAGTAAAGCCCGCCTCTATGCATAAGTAATTAAAGATAGACTTTAAACACATTCAATATTTCTACAGTATTACATTATTTGTAAATAAACCAACTCAGCTCTAAGATTTAGGTTGGTAGTGGGCTGGATGAAAGCTCACTCACAACAAGCAGGTGTTTTTGCTCCACGTTTCTCGTGTTGTAGTTGGATTTAGCTTGACCCTGCAGCCACCCCAATCCCCCACCCCTAATTCCACACTTCCTCTCCCTGCCGCAGCCAGCCGGCTTGGGCTGGTGCCTGGTATTGTTTGCTTCACTCGAAGGGTGGGGGTGGGGAAAGAGGTACATTGGGGTCAACTGTTGGGTGTTATAAACTCCTCCTTGAAGGCAATCGGTGCAACCTTCGCAATTTGAAGAGTATTACGGCCTTTTCATGGAAAAAGTATTTAAAAGATGTCAAAAGGAATATGTATATGTCAGTGTGGTTTGGAAATTACTAATATACTCAATGCCTGTTGTTGCATATTAGAGACATTTTCTAAACCAGTGTTTATGCATTTATTTAATCGATTACATTTTTGTATTATCTTTTGTTCTCGTGCTGAAAATTACCAAAACTGAGTTGAAACAAATAAACAAAAAATTATTAACTTTCAACTACAAGTGGAAAAGATTGTATACTATGGCAATATTTCTGATATATCAACATAGTGGTCCAATGATTGCTGGAAATGTAGGGTTTGGAAACTACAATTGGAGTCTACGATGCCAAAGTTATAGAAATATCTATTTTTATGTCGATTGAAAGATAAACAGTAAGCAGAAGAAATCCATTGTCGCTTTAATCGTTTCCTTAAGGATGACCAAAAAACGCTTCATAATTAGACTGTTGTTTCGTCAAAATATGTGTTATTTACCCTACATTAGGCTTACAAATCAGACATTAAAAAAATACTCTGGCTGTCGATAAAAAATATACAAAAACGAAAGCGACTTATCGTTTTTTTATTCTTAAGACTGAAGCTTGTAATAATGGACATTTAAATGTAGAATTAACACAAAGCGAGTATATTTAAATTCAAATCCGATTGTTTAATATTATCTTTTTAACTATGAACACAGATAATCGCCTTTGTACTAGAGATTTCCAATAAAACCATCAAGGCCATTAAAATAGACTATCAGCTTGATAGGCTTATTTCTTATATGCACCAACAGAAATAACAAAACCAAGGCATATATGTCAAAGTGCCAGTTGAATTTCAGAATCATCAAGGCCATTCAAATAAGATATCAGCTTAGAGGCAATCATTTCTTATATGCAACCATAAATGTTAATGAACAAAAAATGTGTTCCATGTTCAAGTGCCAGCTGACTTTCAAAAAGTTCCACAATAGTCCATGCAAAGAAGAAAAGAAAAAAAAAACAAGAACAAGGACAGATTCTGCTGGTAGTTCAGAATGTTTTATCTTTTTCTCTCACTAGAACGACCACAACAATTTAGCCTAGCCCTCCTTTACATTCAGCCAGGGCCTGGCACACACTTGACAATTTTTCTAATTTATAAAACATGAGAGACCACACACTCAACGATAGGTGAAGGTCAATTAACATTTTCAGTCGTTAAGTGTGTGGTGCGCTGTTTTTGGAAAATTGTTGCATTCCAAACACTTCATGACCAAAACAGTTAAACGTAACCGTTTCCATTCCCGAACAACCCAGTCCTGATTCTCTAAATGGGAGCTCTAGCAAAATAGTAATTGCAATCTCGTGATTAAGACATTAGACATTAGCGTGAACAAACATTGCGGACAGCGGCCATGCTGTGATAGCTATGCTTGCCTTTGCACACGTTTTTTTTTCAAAACAAAAGAACTATGAACTATGAACGAAAGACATGGAAAGTGTGAAAATACACTGTACATGTTGCAGCTTGAGTTAGACTCCATTTCGGAAATCCATCTCAGTTTCACTTGCGAAAGTGCTTTGGCTTCTGCTAGGATTATTGGTCAGAGTCGCTCCCAATTGGCCATCGTCTTTCCCACGTGAAAATCCCTACACTGCGTACTCGGCTGTCATTGGGGTTCCCATAGACAGGGTTTCCCCCACACTACATGACATCAGAAGCGGGAAGTTTAACTATTTGACTCCATCAATGTCCTTATCCATCTTAATCCAGAATGGCTAATGGCTTTCACAAAGGTCAGCTGCCACAGGAAGTTAACAAAACGCAACTGCAAAAGGGTTAAATTAAGTTAAATTAACGCAAAAATGTACTCATACATTTTGACAGCATTAAAAAATACATTAAGGAACTACTTCTGGGTTCCAAGAATAAGCCCACTTATGATCCACATGCACGACCGTCAGCAATGTGGGCTTTGCCGGTCAGCATCAGAAGAGAAATCTGTGTGGAAATAAGCTATAATCGCTCTGTCATTACATTCTTATTCTAGCAAGTCAAAGAAGAACGTACTTGTGGTCAACTCTGCTTGTGGTACTGACATTCGGCTTCCTATGCCATTTTCGATATAGCGCCGCCTATGAGCACAGCAGCACAACACTGCAGTATTCTGCAGGCAATTTACATATGCACTCAAGATCGTGTTTTACCATGCCGACACAGCAAGGCGGGCGGGCAAGGAGACCACCTTGCAATTTGTAAGCAGGAAAAGCCTGACAACATAGCACAGAGAAACCTGACACCAGCAAGTCCACCATGCTCTGCAGACTGTGCTAAAGTGCCTAACGGTACTTATTTAGCAAATTGTACAGTTGTAAACATTGTGTAGCTTTGTGCTTTGCTGATGAATACCCTACCTATGTTTGGCAGCAGTAGTAACCAGTAGTAAGCAGTAGTAACCAGTATGGCTTGCCTTTTTTGTTGGACTATACAAAACCAAAACCAACTATTTCTGCCCAAAGCCATTGGATGAACCAGAAAGTGAGGATTTTTGACAAGGATATATCCATACAAAAGACACTATTCATTTATCTGTAGATTATGTCTTCCCACTGACACAGCTCTATTGCAGTATCAGAGACGTTCATCAAATGTACTGGATACTATATTGTGCAGCCTTGATCCAAAGGTTTAAATATACTGGTGACTGTGCTGCCTGCCTCTGGGCTCCCTCTGCTCAGACTCCCACTCAGACCATAGGTCAGTTGACAACAGCGGTATCTATTGCAATAATGAGCTACATTCTTGTCAAGGTCACCCACTTGGTCTCAGTCAGGGACAGAGGCTGCTCTGGGAGCAGAAATCCAGATAAGCTGAGCTGAGCCTCGAAGGATTTCTCTGTCGCCAGCCCTCTCCATAGTTATAAATCTTATCTCACACCAAAGGCAAAAGCTGACAACAAACTGTGAGGCTGCCATAAACAGCTCAGCCACCTACATTTCCATCTAAATACGCATGATTCACTCCTCCACTTGTTACATGTCTTGGGCTTTGCCCAGTAAAAGAGCTTGTAAGATCAGTGCAAGATAGGTGTCCTTTGTGTAATGCTCAGCATTTCCTCCTAACCACTAAACTATTGAAACCCAGTTCAAGCAGAAATACATACACTAAGGAATTCCTGCAAGCATTCAAAAGACTTATATTTCAAAAGCCTCAAAGGAATTTCTATATTCACATCACACACAAATACAAACTCTTAAATGTACTGTGAGGACTATCAGATTAGTAAAAAAAATACATTTTTCCAGCCTTGCATATTACAGAAGGAAAACAAGTTGTTATTCAGGCTTTGAGATTTCCCCAGAGCCCCTAACCACAATCTATTTATGGATGTTCTCCGTTCGTCCGTTTCCCTGTTGTTGAGGCTCCTTTGTGGGTGGTGCTTTTCCAAACACTTGATATGTGGCTGTGGACCATCTATCAACACATTTTTTGATATTTGAATGGCCTAGAAGGGCATTTGTGAACACTGACATTTTGACCAAAAAAATGTGGTGAGTGAAACCTGTGCTTGCTGCAATCTTTCCAGCGCAAACTGTTAGTTGCAGAGATTTTTTCTAGCCATATTTGTGGCATGTACAGTTTGCTGCCGATTGATAGGAAACATTTGGCCACATTTGATGACATGAGAAATTATGAGAAATTTGAATTATCTGACAATATTCTATTGACAAGCATAAATATACCTTGTATTATTCTCACACCACATTGTTGAGGCTGTTGGAAGAAAAGCGGTTGAGGAGCAGTTGCAGGGAAGGCAGCAGCAGTTGATCTTGTGGTGGAATATGGGGGTTGGGTGGAAGAACCATGCGCATAACAGTGTGAGAGTGAGGATGTGCGTGGGTGTGCATGCCTGAGAGCACTCTTGTCTGCAAAATAGGATAGGGCTGGGCAAATGGCTGCTCTCACTAACACACGCTGCCCTGTTCCATCCTGCTGCTGCTGCTGCTGCTGCTGCTGCTTTAACTCGGCTTAGTACCATGATTGACCTCTACCGCTGGCTGTCTCACAGAACTCCTATTGAACCATGTCTAGCTTAATGGAGGGTGATGGGCACTATTACTGGCTGGCAGTACTTTCTACACTACACTTTCAAAGGCCTATGGGCACTTATGTATTTACACACCTGAGGGAAATTATCTCTGTGGTCAGTAAAATATGTGACAAACTCTAAACGGGCAAAATTGGTAGAGAAAAGCTTGTTGAAATGGCACAATAAACATATCTGGTTATGTTGTGGCATCACTGTTGTGTATATTGCGACATTGATGGTCACATTGGCTGAGGGGAAGCTAAAATGAAATGGGCAACGCCTAACTTGCCTACTATTTTTTCCCCAAGTGGTCTTTGAATTAACCTCAATATGACAACAGCAGTCATATAAAAACAAACACATAAACCAACAAGACAATTCTATCAGTGATAGCAGATGGAGCCCTCAACTGTCCCCAAGATGCCTCCCTAATCAGGACATGCGGTGACGTGTCGGCACGATACAGTTAGCTGGCACACAGTTGCCGTTAGCGAATCTCTAAATAGATTACAACCGTGAGCTCTCCAGTTCATTTAAACCACTAATAAGTCAGCTATGCGAGGATATTTAGGGAAAAAGGAAAAGAAAGGAAATAAAAGAACAAACCCCTCTGACTCCATTTGGGCCTTTGTCTGCCGCTAAGCTGAGGTCTGCCGCACACAGCCACCACAGTTTGATGACCTTGTTAGTTGGAGTGCCTAATCTGCTAATGCCCTGATAAAAATAAACAGTCATGGCCGCCATTGAGGACCCTCCTCCCTCTTTAGTGACTACAGCTGCTACCCACTAGCACAGACGATACCCTTGCAGATATACTAGGGAGCTTTGGCAAGCCAACCGTCCAGGGGCACAGGGGTGTTAGGTCTTGCTACCATTTGTTGTGGTTCCCATTAGGCAGATGCTATTGATCTTTCAAATTGTTTCTAGTAATCATTTTGAAGACTTAAATCCATCCAATAGCCGTAGCTACAGCAGTAAAAGATTAGATAACAGCACTGTTGTTGTCAGGGTGTAGCAGCAGCAGGAGATTAAATGCATGTATCTGGCATTAAGAATAAGAAGTATGCTCAAATTCATAAAATACAAAAAAAATTAACCACAGAAACAAACATTACAAACCCAAGATGCAATAGTTTTGCTCACTAAAAGGTGAAGTGATGGACTATTCAAGAAGCATTATTACAAAGCATGTATGAAAAAGGGAAAATGTGTTCTGAATATTTCTGATACTTGGGGTTATATCTTCAATCTAGTAATTTTCCGCGCAATGTGAGTTAAATGCTAGCACTGGAGACCCGTTTAAAAGAACGGCTTTTCTTCTAGATTATTCATGGACAAAAGACCTTATGAGTTTTCGTTTTGTATCAGGCAACAAAAGTGTGTTGGCAAGACATGATCTAATTAACTTCAGCTATTTTGTTCTTCAAAAAATAAAACTTTGCAATGTCACTATTGCATATGTGCACATTGAGATATCGATGCTGAAACCATCTTCTGTGGTAACAAAGCATAAGGTCATATAAATGGTTTGTAGTCCCTGAACCAATAGCAATTTGGTATCATGTTTTTGTGAGATAATGCAATACCGATGAACAACAATTATCTTATAATTGGAGATAACAGAAGGGTTTGGGATATAAAGTAAGGCCTGGATTACGTCAATTAAAATATGAAGAACAATGATTAGGCCTAGAATAAATGTTTGTTAGTTGTCAGACATGACAACTGGCATGCTGCCAGACTCTAGCATGCCCTGAACACTTGGTAAGAAAACCAAATACTTTTAAGCTACTCCACAGAACCATCGTATATCAGCAAATCAACTTGTGATCTCCAGAGAAACTATTCTGTTATCTTGAAAGTAAATGATGTATTCATCCTGATAGGCAGAGAAAACAAAAAGTATTACTTATTAACACCAAAAATATAAATCCCACCATGGGTTTTCCACAATTCATTTGAAGGCATTGTTAAAGGGGAACTGTCAAGCTCTTCTATTTTCTAATATAATACGCATGTAGGGATCTTGGACCGTTCGGAAGACCAGTCCAGCTTTTCTGATGTTTATTTTGCGAGTAGGAAGCAATACAACACACGTATGAAGCAGACGGTTCACCTTTAACATAACACCACTTCATTTAGTGAGTGGCCTGGCTTGGAACAAGTGTATGCTAATTGGTCACCTGCTTTGCTACGAAGTCAGGAGGGAAAATAGACTCCAAACATTATATCAGCCTGGAGGAATAGAAGGAAATCCATAGACTGAAATGATTTGAGATTGCAATGGATTTCATAAAACATAATTTTCTGATACATAGTGTTCGCCTTGATTAATAACACAATCGGACGTAAATTACGAATTTCTGTTGAATTTCTTTAAAAAGGTGCGTAGGTAAGATTTAAGAGCTATTATTTGAGTAAACTTTGTCAGAAATGGCATAGCCATCCATCAGCTATTAGTGAGTGAATTACGCCGCGAGAATATCGCTTTTGATGTGACTGCGTCTGTGTCTGTCTCTGTGTTTTGAGCCAATATAGATTTAGACCGCTCCCGGCTTATTTCTGACCATTCAGGGCATATCTTCGGTGATTGTTTTTGTGAATCCATCTTGTCTTTCAATCACAGGCTCGTGAAATTCAATACTTCTCAATTGTGGAGAAACATAGGGAGGGAGGGAGCCGAAAGGCAGGGGAAGGTCTTTGGTTGTTTAGTCTCAAAATCGTACTCTCTTTGGCTTTTCTCTGCTCTCTCTCTTTACAACTCCCGGATTTGACCTACAGCACCTCTGAAGAACAGGCTGCATCTTAATCTTTATATTATGCATTTCATTTAAATAATATAGTTTTCCAGATGGGAAGAAGCCACTCCACTTACATGACTAAACAACTCCCAAGACATCCCCAATAAAGACCAGCTCATCTACATGTTAACCTCCCCCTTATCGATCGCCTTGCATATGCCCTTCCCCTGACCACCACTGCATAGATCCGCGTCCATTTAAGGTAGACAGCCATGCATGTAAATAAATGATTTGATACATGAGATGGTTTGAACAAGATGAACACTGGTGTCTTTCCTTGCGTATGCTCAATTTCTCGTTAACCACAACAAATCTAAAATAGTGTGCTGAAAAAATATATACAAACATATACATACATAAACATATACTTTCATTGTCATGGTATGAATCATTTTAATTGCATTCATGGCTAGTCTCACGATGCCAAACTATGCCAAACGTCTGGGGAATTCTAAATACAAGATAGTTGTTTGAACGTCAACGAAAATGTCCGCTAACAGACATACGCCCCCTTACATTTTACAGAAAGGAGGCCTTGTCAGAAATTAGTCTCATCCCACTTTCTCCACTGTAGTGAAACAAACTGGATATAGAGAATCACTTTGTTACACGGAGAGAGCTTTTAAAACATTGAATATGGATGCACAAGCAACGCTAAATTATTTTATTCCATTTCATTGAATGTGTGCTCAGTGCAAAGGATTGGTGAAATTAAGGATTTCCGGCTACTTTGTTTACATTTCTTCACCCAGGACAAGAAAGAAATGTTGATACGACAGTGTTAACAAGCACACACACCTATGTTACCAACCCAATATGACGTGTTGCCATAAAGATGATTTTTTTTTCGAATTGTTTCCACCCAGTTTTAGCAATGTAACCCGGGAGATCTCTAGTTGAGCGAAGCGTTTAGTGACTGACTTGTTAGTCTCATTCATCGCTGACAATCTAAACACACATAATTAAGATGGAAACATACAGAACACACTCAAATTGTTAAATGGAATACCAAGAGGTCATGATAAACTATCTATGGCTTTACTCCATCGACTTTTCGTATAGTCAATGATTGTTGTTCAGCTAGCTGAAAAATGATTAGCTTTCAACTGTATTGTGCATGCTAGATTCTATCCATTGCATCCGACCATTAGCCTTGCCAAGAAAAAAAACAGATGGTTTCTTTCTACTCTTGGCATTTGGAACCCAATTATAGATGCTCACTAATAAAGCCCTATAGCTTCTTTCTTTTCTGTTCTTATTATGGAGACTGGAATGATGTCAGCCAGAATCTCTAACCTCATTCTCGTCAAACCAATATCTATGGTAAGTAAGAAAAATCCCAGCTGACTGGAATGCTGACTAAATGGGTAAGGCCCAGCCATGGGGGAAAATACTGTATGAAGGGATGGACAAATAAATGGTATAAGCATTGTTGTATTTTGTATTACATATATTGCAGGGTTGGTGTATTCAAGGACACTCCGATGCACTTTCCATTGTGCACATCAGCATTCATAGGAGAAAACTACACTGGCAGGGGTGACTTTGATGCATGGAGCACTCTTGTCTGAAGAAAGCTAACAGCATGGAAAACAAAAACAGCAGGGCCTGTAAAGCCCGCTGACATAAGACCATGTCTTTACTAGAGGTGCAGGCTCAATATATGACCTAGGGCATTAAATGCTGTTAATGTGGTAAATAATGCAAACAGAGCGATATTTACAGAAGGTCAATGCTCTGGATTAACAAAACGATGTAACCATGCGTTTATAGTCCAAAGACTATATGCAATTGAGCACGCCCTGATTCTCAGTTAATCGTCTGAAATATATCAGTATGAATCTTCACAGTCCTGTGTTATGGGAAAAAGGGGGCTTTCGCTTAGCACTAGGGACCTTCGTCCGATTAACCACATGTTGATGGTATTCAAGCTGCCCAACAAAAGCTTACAAATAAAGAAACTGCTTATAAATGCGTTCTGTCGATCATAATATGGCTATTCTCATTTCCCGGAATGTCCCGGCAAATAATTTTCTTCCCGGAACTTCCGGGTTTTCAAACAATGACCAATTAAGGGCCTTCTCAGTGCCCTCCCCTCCCGGCAAAATCACCCTGGCTTATCTGCTTGGAGTTTGGCTCTGTGAGATTTCTCTGCCTTGTCAGCCTGAACAGCTATACTAGAGTTTACAATGGCTGCTAGAAATGAATACCAATCTATGTATCAAATGAGGACTATACATTTACATTAACATTTAAGGCATTTAGCAGATGATTTTATCCAAAGCGACTTACAACGGTTCAAACACATTCACACACCGACAGCGGAGTCAACCATGCAAGGTGATAGCCAGCTCGTTGGTTGCCGATATGAAATGGTGTCGATTTATGAATGTAATTACCTCTTTATAAATCCTCTACTGTGGTGGTTGAACCTCTAAATTCTTTAACTGAGCACATCCACGTACACTCCCAACACTAAAAGTTTACATCATGTTCTGTGTGAAGGTTAGCAGCTCCTCCCCATACTACAGGTAATTCGTTCCTGTAGCTCATGGGTTTAATGCGATGTTGGCCCGAAGCATTGTTGGAGGGTGAGCAGCCAATCCCAAGGAGCTGCTCCACCCCCAGGATTGCACAATATATATATATCGAATAAAGGCAGATATAGCTATAATTAGAATATTGGCCGATATTTCGATATCGGTCATTTTTTACTCCCTAATATCGGTATCAGCCCCTAAAATCCAGTATCGATCAGGCTCTAATAGTAACATGTCAAATGAACGGCAGCCACTTTAGCAACCGGATATTATGTACAACCAAGCAATCAAAAAACAATGCATTTGCAAGATATTATCCACATAGTTCACAGGTCGAGAACTATGTGGTAGCCCAGTTTATATCAGTTTTTCAGAACGCCCGGATGAAAACAAGTTCCCATAATGTCCGGCTCGACTAAGGCTTGACGTGCATTGCACCATGGACGCTGTAATAAATTGACATTGTTATACAACTCGCATCTGTCGCTTATTCTGAGTGTTTTGATTTGGTTTTTGGGCACATTTCGACAGCTTGAGACACTATGATCACCCTGTGACGATTATAAAAACGTGGGTTGGCCGGTGGAACATCTCTTTAACACTTTCCCCAAATAGCTTTTCCAAGCTATAGGCTCTCCACAAAACGGACAAACATTACTCTCTGCGCTGTGCCAAAGAGAAGGCTGCTGTTCAGCTGGTTTCAGTAAGGGATGGCTCTCGCTTGGCAGTAAACATCTCCCGAACATACCTTGCAGTCTGAGCACCGTGTTTGGCTGGGTCATTTAAAGTAAAGACCCAACAGCTCCTACACCCGCATGCTGGTAAGACATTCTAGTTATTTTCCCAAAGTAAGGCATGTAGGCCAACAGAGGCCAGAGTTTGGCTCTGGTTACAGAGCTTCTGCCAGTGTTATTAAAGTTCAAATGTCAACAACAATGATCATTTAGAATGGTCAAGCAGAAAATTGGGACAGTATTAATAATGAAGATTCTGGATGATAATTTAATTAAAAGTAATACTCAACACAGCTCATTAGCAGATTTGAATAAAAAAGGGACTGCAGAATGGAAGGTGTGGGGAAGGAAACTCCATTAAAATCCAGTCTGGGAACTTTTTAT
>OMKX01003643.1:0-15377 GCA_900302425.1 Brosme brosme
TAGTGACAATGATGATACCACCAAGAGAAAGGTGAACCTAGTATTTGAGAAGATCCAGACATTGAAGTCTCGGGCCTCCGGAGGAGTTCAAGTGGACAACAACCAAGTGAGTCGAATGGTGTATCTATTATTGTATTGTAAGACTCTCTATAAACTGTCAAATCTCTGAGGCGACTTTTTATAGGCTTCGGATTTTAAGTAGACAAAAAATCCTTAAAATATTGTTTTAGTCTGTATACAGAAATTGCATATGATTTTGAAGATTTCAGAGGCATTGTAAACTAATAGTATTTTTGGAGTTCATGATTACATTTAAGCGAACCGTGTGTTTTCCCAGCAGTCTGTTGACATGGCTGCTCAGACACAGGCTCTGCAGGAGCAGAAAGAAAAGCTGGAGAAGGAAATATTGGACACAAAACAGAAACTTGTGGAACAGTCCAAGGTAATACTGTAATATCACAAGGTTGATTTTGTTTTTTTGTGGTTTCGTTTTTCCTGCAAACATTTTGTTCATAAAGACCGTGGGTAGCTACACAGTATAAATAATAATATAAACGCCTGAAGTAATAATGCTTCGAACGATGAAAACAAACGTGGTTCTATTGGTCTACATTTACAAGCCTGTCTCTACCTTTGTCTCCTCATGTGCTCTGATTACGTCTGTGTCGATCATCAGAAGAGTCGTTTGGATTCTGAATCGATTGGGACGGGTTTGAAGGAGCTGCAGCAGAGTGAGGATGCGCGTTCTCATCTGAAGAACAAACTGACAAAG
The DNA here is from genome assembly GCA_900302425.1 of Brosme brosme. NCBI lineage: Eukaryota > Metazoa > Chordata > Actinopteri > Gadiformes > Lotidae > Brosme > Brosme brosme. The sequence continues at coordinate 773 of OMKX01003643.1, forward strand.
ACAGAAGCCGATCTACAGACCACGCTAGAGGAGTAAGTGGTCCGATTGGAAGCTCAGCATTCATACATATCCTCATTGTTTTATGCCATTGTAATCCTTCTCACAGCATTGTGTTAGCTCTTTCTTGGGGCCTGCATTGTCATGTGTAATTTCCTCACCTTGAATTATGTTCTATCACGAACAGCACACTACTAATTTATTGTGTTTTTTCACAATCAATACAATCAACGCAATAAATGAACTTGTTGGAAACCAGTAATGAGGAGCATTTAGTGTTTATCCTTGACGATTTATTATGCTGATAAAGAACTACCTGGAAGATGATGATGATGATGATGATGATTAGGAAGACCTGTTTGTGGTCCCTATGCAGAAATGCACCCTGTGTGATTGTCTTAAATGATGTGTCTATAATGTTTCCTTAGGAGTCTGTACGGACCCAGTTTTTTGGCGTACAGGTTCAGACATTGGCTGGTCCACACATGAGTTATATGACGCTCCATTTTTTTTTAAACCGGTATTAAGTTATGAGCACTGGAGCTGTTAATCCCGTGTGTGTGTGTGAAATATGTTTAGTGTGACAGTTTGCTTTCGACATTACTCATTGTGAGCGTGTTTTCAATGTGTTGTGACAGGCTCTTCCAGGTGAAGATGGAGAGAGAGCAGTACCAGAGTGAGATACGGGACCTGCAAGATCAGCTGTCAGAGATGCATGATGAGTTGGACACCGCCAAGAAGTCTGCTACTGATGATGGAGAGAAAGACGCACTTATGACGGTACATCATAGAATGATAGAAGAATGCACACATAAATATTTAAAGCTTTACCAATAGCATATGTCTAGTCATAGGTTCTGTTAAGTAATGTGGATTGCACAACCGTTTTTTTCTATCTTTTTTCTATCTACAATCTAGATTGTATCTAGATTCAAAAACTCATCTGTTTACACAAAGCACCACGCGCTCACAACTCTTTCCGCATGTTCATACGTAGTTAAGAAAGATCATCCCTTGATATGCGGATGCACATAGGTTTCAGGTTTAATCATATCCATGGTTTGCAAAATCCCAGAGAATGGGCGGTGATGTAGCGACTGGTGTATCAGTTCACATCGCTTTGGATAATGATATAAATCATGTTTAATAATAGAATTCGTACAAACTTTCTCGAATTCAATGAAATGAAATGAATGCAAACCACAGCGATGTTTGTGAGAAACCTGTTTAATATTGGTTGACGAACTGCACGTGTCTTGACAATGCTTCCGTGAGACATTCTGTCCAGACAAGAACCTAAGGGCAAGTCAATTTAGCTTGAATGTGGTGTACACTACCTCCGGAGATGGTTTTGACAACGGTTGTCTACATCTCTCATTCCACCGCTCCCACCGGTTTAGACTGAGAAGATTCATCCCTCACAGACGTTTTTAGGTCATTCAAAACAAGTGTTTAATCAGGGCCACGGTGTGCTGTGTAGATAGCATGTTTCCTACCGTCTACTCATCAAGCCAAAGCACAACCGGCAAAAGATTGTCCTATTCTCCCAGCAACTCTGAACTACTTCTTAGTGAAATAACTTGAAAATCAGATCATTAAAATATACATGTCACATAAATGTACAATATTGCAAATCTTCCATAGACTTCCTCATCTGTGGGTCTTACACGAGCCCTTGGCGGCTATACTAACAGACCACTCCCACAAACGAGTGCTCATTGCCAACACTGTCCCAACAAACCTTCAATCCGTGTATGTTTTTCTTTTTCTTTCGTGTTTACTTTTTCTGTGTGGCTATTCTCCCCGCCAGGACCTGATGGTGTTAAGAACAGAGCTCCAGGAGCATCTTTTGGCTCGGGAGGAGCTGGAGGAGATGCTGAGGAGGCGAGAGAGAGAGTTGACGGCCCTGAAAGGAGCGCTCAAGGACGAGGTGGCCACCCACGACCAGGAGGTGGACAAGCTGCGGGAGCAGTACGAGAAGGACATAAGCAGGCTGCAGACAAGTCTAGAGGACGCCAAGCAGGTAATAATAAGCCTGCTCCTTTTGTGTTTTCCTCAACACCACACTCCTCCGCTCGTACACTCCCGACATTCCCTCCCTCCCCCATTCCTGTTACACACCCTGCGAGAGAGGCCGTGGAGATAAGGAAGGGCACCGAGGGGGGCTGTGGCTGTGTTTGTTTTTCATTGAAAGTTCGGCCATATGGGAGGCTTTCGAGTGAAAGACATTGCTTTGAAGCAAACTGAAGAATAGATAATGGCGCTTTTACTTCATTTTTGTATGGGTTTTATTCATAGAGTTAATGTTTTTAAGTTTATAAAGCCTTAATTTGAAGGTAAATTATTGAAGGGAAAGTAGGAAGTTATTCTAAATCTTTACCTTTTTTTTCTTTATATTTTTAAGTTTTATTTGAAACGACTCAGACAGGCCATTCTTAGAATGTTGGAAAACTTAATATGGACAATACTGAATAAAGAGGACACTGCCTTGTAGCTTAGTGGTCATACTGGAAGTTCCCTTTGTCTCCAAGCTTCCTACGGAGCTGGTGGGGTTCCATGGTAGCAAAACAGTCTACATAAAGAGTCTGTGAGATCATTTCCTTTTCCAGAACACAGGCCCTGGTCCTGCAACGGGGGTTGTCTCCAATGCTTTGTCAACAAGTTACAGGATGACCTCATTGTTTGGCAAATTTGGTGGAAAAAATGGCAACCTCACCACATTGGTCTTTAGTTTTAGTCCTGCGTTATTATTCTTTGACCTGTTATCGGCTGTTTCATTTTCATTTTTGGTATTATATTTTAAATGTCCCACAGTTGCCTGTGTAGCGACATGGAGTGAAGAGACGTGTTGTGACTATGAACCACAGTACAAAACAATGTTTGTCTACATGCAAATCCAGATGTAATTTTGTCAAAATTTGCAGACTCAAAATCAATAAACGTGAATAAGCAAACAGTGGCCAAATTTTAGACAAGCTTTTTAAATCCTTTCAAACTGCGAACTGTGAGATTGTTTCTCGAAACAGGCGTGAACAGTTGTATTGGAGATGTAGACAACCGTTGTCACAACCACCTCTGGAGAGGAGGTACGCTGCATTCAATGCAGATTGAATAGCGATAGGTGCTTGTTTAGAATCTCTCGGAAGCGTTGTCAAGTTACGTGCTAAGCTCTATGTTACTGGTCGTCAACTACTGTAAAGCAGGCGGGTGTGGGGTACACATTTCTCTCAGACATTGCTATGCTGTGCCTACTTTTCTGCCCTTACAATGCCCTTCATTCCAACAGGTATTTTTTAATCTTTAATTAAAAGGGTTCATTTTTTCTAGATATTTTTTTTGTGTAAATGGGGTGAATTATATATTTTCTAGTCGTTTAGCAGTTTTAGACTTTTATCAAAAGCGACTTACAAGTTAGTTTAGCAAAGTATAAAAATAGTTTGAGGGCTTCCTGGTTTACATCCTAGTTTCAAAATAACAACTGGTCAGAGAGCAGAGTAGCTTTAGGAATCCAAAATACAATGCGAGTAATTTTATTTTTCCATTTATTATTTGTATTGTTTTAGTAGTGGTAGTGCGAGCAAAGCGATGAGGAAAGTGACTCAGACAACTGAATAAAGACTTAACTATGCATCTTCTCGCTATTAGACTACAATTTGATGTGTCCCCTCTTTTGGCAGCAATGACAGTACCGCTGATCAGAGAATGCATACAGATATAGAGAGCAGGAAACTAGAGCACTGCATTGCTTTGTGTGTGTGACTTTAATTGGAGGAGCAAGCCATGTCTAATCTAATGAGCAGCCCAGGCCGGGGATGGGGCTCTGCTTGGGAAGAGCCAGGGTGAGTGTGTGGTGGACTCCAGTAGAAGATGAATGATGAGTTTGTCTCACACAATAAAAGCAGCGGGGGCTGGGACACCCTGACTAAGTGGGTCAGTGTGTCGGTGAAAGGGAACGCATGGCAGGCCAGAGCAGGGACCCCATATTTTTTCTTAAATGGAAGGGTCCATCTTGTTTGTTTTGTTGTTCTTTATCCAGGGGAATTTCATAAACATTGCAAAACTTTCCAAGCTGTCATTTATTTTCAACCAATGACCCTTGCGTGGGTGCATACTTTATATTTCAAGAAATCGTTTCATTTGAATAGTGTAGATTTGATTATTTAGAAAACTATGATTCTCTGGAATATACAGAATGTGCAAAGGCAATCTTTGGAGAGGTAGAGATAAGTGTTGCTTCTCTTAAGGAATGCTGGGGTGAGTCTGGAGAATGTGCGCTCTGCAGATCATGTTCCCAAATGGAAGCTGTGTTGCAGTGCACCAGCTTTAACTGGTGAGAGAGGCAGATCTCCTCAATGCTTCTCCAATGGGATTTTCTTTTTCATTTTTCGATCCTCAATCTTTAAAACTTAAGTCACTTTTTCCAGTGTTGTTATTTTTATAACAAAAGAAACATCCAGCCATTACATTTCTATTCCGTCATCATATTCTTTCATTCATTTCTCACTTCTGTAGGTTTTTATCCATGAGACATTAAATATTACCCTCCACTTACCTAAAGAGACTTATCTGTGGCCTGGCCATATTCTAAACAAACCACATAATGTCTTAACCAGTCTCATTTCCAAAACAGCACTTTGGCTTGTCCTTCCCCTTCAGAAGTCACACTTCAGAAGAGGTCGGCGTGTCTGATGATAGCGCCGTATTCTTGTCGTAGAGACCCGTTGCTGATTTAGCGGTTGGCTGGGAAGATGAGGAAGGAAAAGCTGGGACACAGGAAGTGTGTTGGAAGGAAAGGATGAAGGGAATCCACTTTGTCAAGAAAGATTGCAGGGAACAAAACTTGGTATCAAAGTTCTGGTTCTGAAACTGGTTTATGTGGCAAATTAGGTAAACATTGTTTTGTTGTTCTTATCAAGGGTTTGCATATAAAGGCAGAAAGTGGCGGATTTAATGCCCGGCCTAGGACATAGAAGTTTGTCAGAAAGCTTAGGTTACATCTGACATGGATTGTATTGAACAGTGCATGAAGAAACCATCATGTCTTAATAGCACTAGGTTCTGGGGAGTTGATGCCTTGTTTCAAAATGATGCAACTTTACTCATCATTATCCATCTAGATATCCAGCTTTAGATATGTACAACTTTTAAAACACATACACACATGCATACACACCTTATGATGAGGGCGAGGTATTCAAATAGTTTCTATGGTGTCATAAAAAAAAAACGTAGCACTTGTTCTCCTTGATCTCCTTGGCTTTTGAATCGGGGAAACTGGTGTACTTTCTGTGACGTCAATTTATCCTAGCAACTGTAGGCTAATTATTACCATAGAGTAGTTGGAGTAGTTGGAGCAGTTGTGGTATGCTTTGTCCAAATTGTTAAGCATGTACTGCTGATCATCTGATAACATGCAGGAAATGTCTGTTGTTCCCTGTGACCATGGCGACTTGAGTGCAATCGTTTCACATATTCAGATGATTTTAATTTTCCAACAAATAAATATTATTTTAGATTTAACCAAAACGTCTAAAGTCCTTCAATTGCATTCTAGTCATATAACAATTGCCTCCCTGATTATAATTCATATAGATCCAGTTCCAAACAGAGGTAGCCGCTAGCTAGCCCAGCATGCAATTGCATGCCAAATAAGTGCTTTGCAAAGCTATAATATATTTAATTTACCTTAAATTTGCCTTGTTCAGTAGTATTGCATTTATCCATTGCAATTACATCTTCCCTTTGGCCTGCTTTGTAGGTGAAGTCATAGTTATATATTATTGCAGCTGCTTTGCAGGGATATCCTGTGTTTCTGTGCATCCTGCTCTGTGCTGAGGTTGAATACACCAAGGCCATTGTCTCATTTGGAATGGCAGTGGTTTTATGTTGGTTACTTTGTTTTTGTCTTGGAAAACAAGTTCTGTTATAACTTTAATGTGATAAGTTCCCATGATGTTCTGTAAATTCGTCAAGGTGAAAATAAATATTTATTATTTGGTAATTGAATGAAGCCAGCGCATCAATTATCCATGCTTTCCATCCTGCAAATTAAAGGACAATATTATGTTTGTAAGAGGGAGCGAGCACAATAAAGTGACTGATACTGGTCCACATTGTGGATTTCTTTAGCTGAATGCGCACAGCCTAATTTGCTCTAAGCTTAACTCAAAACTCCATTGTTGTTGCTTTACGTGTCAAGGTGAATATGGCAGTGAATGGGTCCTGGGGCCTAAAATAACTTTAAAGTGAGTTTGAACACAGTACTTCACATAAGATGTTGATTTTTCATAAAGCATTTATTCTGAACTTTAAAGGCATCATGTGCTATGAGTTAATGAGTAACTTTAGGTAAACATTTCAGAGTACAGAAAAGGTCCTAACTAAAGTACTCCAGTACTACTAGTTTTTGGAAGAAAAAAGTAGGTGTAATTTATTTATTTATTTTATTGGTTTAGTTCAGGGACATTGCACACTAATCAACATTCAAAATGTAAGTGAGCCAGAGTTAGCCTAAGAGGCTAGTTTTCATCTGTTGTCCCCTGCCAGATATTCAAAAGGCAACCTAAAATTACAGAAATAAAATGCATATAAACAAAGATTAAAAAACAACATAGTCGTAAGAATGAATTGACAGACAATGGCAAACAAACAATAAAATAAGCAGACAATAAAACACAGTGTACATTGTAACACATTGTGCACAGTGTAATATCTTTTTTACAGAAATAATATTGTAACTTATTTTTCTTGGTGCTTTTGTTTAATATTATTTTATGCTTTTCTTTCCAGACATGCAAATGGCAAAAGGGTGATCCATAGTTTTTTAAGCTCATAAATGCTATTTTGTATCAAGTTGGAGCAAGCTAAAGTATTTCTAGTCTGCACGTAGGGTGGTAAAGTGGAGACCTCGTGGCAGTATAGTGGTAAACAGGTTTATCCGGGCCCATAGCGGCTGGCCAGGGTGACCTTGGTACACTGACTCAGACACATGGTGACCAACACCTCACTTGGTTTTTGAGAAGCAGCCTTTGTTAATGAATCACCGCATTCAAAACTATTTATCCCTCTCATCCAACTGTGTTTTGTCGAGAGAGTGTGCTGAATATTAATAAATGCATCACTGTTTATTTGTCGCAAATGGTCACAAATATATGGTTGGACACATGCATTTTTTGCTTCTTCAGTTTATATACTATATATTTATATACTATAATGATTATAGTATATATCCAGTGCTATTGCTATAGTTCCTCTGCACTAAATATCTGTATCAAATGGCTATCCTTGATAGCCTTACACCTCTGACAGTTGTCCAAGCTGTGAACTGTGAGCTGTGAATGTGTTATTTTGTTATGGTTATGAGGGTTTTATAATGAGGGCCATTTAAGACTGACTTGACTTGACTCGAATGGATATCTCATGGCTGTAGGCCTTCTTCTGGATGTTCAAAACGTATCTTGATTCAAAACCGGCTTTGATAATGCATTCTTGCAAACAATGTTATCGTTACCATCCATTTAGTTTTCATGCTTGGGTAAGTTCACTCATTCATGACCACTTGTGATCATGTTTGGCAAATATGTGATCATGTTTGCCAAAGAGTATACGTATGGTGTGCAAGGTATTTCATTGCTTTGTTCAAATGTTCTTTGTTTTCTGAATATGGGAGTATGTCCAACCATTTATCCGAGTGAAACTGTCTTTTCTCCCATTACAAAGAAATGCAATATGTTTTCTTTATGATTCACACTTCCTCAAAGCATGCCATTGACTATATAATGTTGTATGTCTGCACTACAACAACATTTTAAACTGATCAGTCAGAGATTCTCTATATTTGCTCCTGACGTCTTGAGTTTTTCATATTCTTGTGTGATTACATTAACATAACAAATATTGAGTCTTCCATTGTCAGGCAACTTAAAGAAAACTAACATTGAAAGCTATTCTCCATTAGATACACAAAAACTGTGTATCTTGGTATGTTACACATGGTTTAGTAAAAAAGAAAATGTCTACCCATGGTTCAGTCTTGGTTCTAAACGCTAGCTGGGTTGGGGAACTGAATGCGGAATAGTTCCACCCCCCAGCTAGCTTTTAGAGCCGAGAATAATAGAGGGATGTTGCTAAGCTATTTCAGTAGCTTGTTTAATGTTTTGTAATAATAAATAACTTTGAAAAAGAAAATAAAAAAGTGTTTCATATGTCTGAGAGGGGGTTTTACCGTCATGACTTTATGTTCCAGCTGTTTAACTGGAAGATTTAGTTCACGGTATCTTCAGGGTTAATGGTCTGGCACTGTTGTGGATCTTAAATGTTGAGGTTAAAGGCTAGGCATTTGCTGTACAGGAAACTGCCAAGCCGGCTGTATAGCATTCCATCTCATTCCTGATATTCTTGTTTGAGCGAACGCAACAAATTCTCCTGTTGAATGAGACTGTGTTGTTTGTTGTCAATGTCGATACCCGCTATGTGTATGAGTTGTCCTGAGTTACTGTATGGATTCCTTGTTATCCTCCGATCACAGTTCTCCTACTGTTGCTGCAGTCTCTCAACACTAAAGCAGTCACCGTTTATTAATCTGCAAGGACTGGGGCATTTTTCTTAGCACTGTTACTGTCCCTGTACTCGGACCGAGGCAGCACACTAGTGTTCTGTAAGATGGGGGGTAATTCTGTAATGATAGGAGGAATTTATGGTAATAATAAACATGGCACAGCACCAGTGTGGCATACAAATGAGCACAGTAACATTGTCATCTTGCTGAAGAAACCATGTGAAACAGAGGCTCATTCCTCCACAGTATTCTTCTCCTTCTCCATTATGATCCACCACTTGCTCCCATGTACTTTTGTACTGAGGCCTGTTGATTCCTCTGTGCTCCAGAGCAATGCAGCCGTGGTGCGGGAGAAGGCCCAGTTGGAGGCTGCTAAGGGGGCCGCGGAGGACAAAGCAGGCGGCCTGACCCAGGATGCCGAGCGCTTCCAGACGCGGGCTCAGGAGCTGGAGAACCAAGTGGCCAAACTCAACCGGGTCGTGGACGAGGCCAAGCTGCAAGAGAACAGGCTGGGCGACAGAGTGGTCAGACTGGAGGTGAGCTTGTTTAAGATCAAGCATCAAAAGGAAAAGCCTGTGTCCATTCATTAAACCAAGCCGTTGGTTTGACACGCTTCCTTGGTGATGAATTGCAGAGGGACAAGAAGCACCTGGAGGAGTCTTTGGCTGAGGTCAAGGAGCAGGAAGAGGAGATGTCGCGCGCCAATCGAGCTCTGACCACGCGCTTCGAGGACGTACAGGTGGCTTTAACAGTATATTTCTTTGTATTTAAAAAAAGAGACACTTAATGAGGCTTAGCATTTGGTTTATTTGATCATGACCATGGGAATTAATGCTGGCAGCATTTACAAAGCCTCTTCAGAGAGAGACCATGTATGTTCATGACTTTTGTAGGGAAGTATCACGTTGTGAGCACAAACATAAAAGGAATCAAAGAACCAAAAACTAAACCACCCAAACTATTTTGGTGTGATTATAAGGAAGCTGAAGGTAAAACCAAAACATGTTCTCACAGGCTTCACTAGGAGCCTAGTTTATTGACAATACACATCTTTGCTAAGGCGCCGATAAAAAGGAAAAATGTAAGCCTAATGTCTTTCAATTGAAGAGCGGAATAGGGGGTTGTCTATATATTTAGGGACTTGAAATGATTATTAAAGGATCTTGTGCTACAGTAACGAAGGTGAGCGTGTGCGTGCGAAGATGGGATGTGCGTAATTGATAAGTTCCTATTTTTCACGACACCTTGTGAGCGACTGAATAAACCATTGAAAGAGTAGCAGAGCTAACCAGTCGTGAACGGTGCGTTCGTTCACAGAGACACCTGAGCAAGCTGAGCCTGGAGCACCGGGACCTGGAGGAAAGGTTGATGGAGGAGAGGGTTCAGAAAGAGCAGTTCAAAACCACCAAGAATGAGATTGAGGATGAGAGGAGGCTGCTGGATCGCACCGTGGAGAAACTGCAGAAGGAGGTGAGATGAAATGAAATGTGTGCCAGACTGGGTGTGAAAACGCCTTCAAGTTGAATGCTGTCTGAAACGTGTCTCTGTCTACTATATGATTATATGAGGTGCAAGGCGGGACGGATGTGGGCGTGGTTGAGTACAATGGGCTAGACAAGACGAACAATGAAGAATTTATCAGTGGACTCGAGTAATGTCATAGTGTACAACAATAAAAATTGCTCTTTTCTCAGCAGGGATTCTTGTTCATAATAATGTTGCTTTAAATTCATCTGGTTTCTGCACTGGAATGCAAAAATATCTGTTTCACAGACCATGTATAGTTAATCAGGACAACACCTTCAAACGTTTTCAAAAGTGAATTCACACATGTAGCTACATTGAACTGTTTATGAGTACAGGAGTTCCCCTTCTCAGAGACTTGCTGTCTCAGATCTGGGCTCACACGTATGTTTTCTATGTTGGTTTGCGGCAGATGAATGAGATTGTGGACGCGTCGCAGTCTTCCACTCAGGAGCTGCAGGAGCAGATTGATATTTACAAGGAGAAGAACCGCAGGGAGTTGGCCGAGCTGCAGAGGCAGCTGAAGGACCGAGGGCAGGAGCTGGAGAGGTCCCAGGGGGCCGCCCGGAGCCTGCAGGAGGAGGTACGGCTCAGTCTCACTGTCATACCCATCATACCTGTCACTTAAACACCCGAGTCTTAAGCGCAAGGAGACACCGCAGGATTAGTGACTCATATCATTTTAAAAGATCAGGCCAAGTTCGTGGCTGACAAGCCATTGTTTAGAGTCAGAAGTGGTTTTCGCACCTCCCCTGCTCACTCATCGCTTTTGGAGTGATGGCATGACTTAAAAATGTGTGCGCTTCGCTCCTCTTTTCAGCCCTGATCACATTTATAGACATTTGAATAGGTAAGCCGAAGTATTTTGTAATTTATTTTAGAAACTACAGTACAGCATTCAAGACATACTGATACTAATGCTAAGAAGTACTAATAGTTTGTACTAACATTGAGTTGTAAAGTATTTAAATAGTTTGAGATATGAGTATATAAGTAGGCTTATCGTGAGACCCTTTATAATCCCTAAGCAACCGTGCTCCGCTTACCACAATAATATTATTTAAAATTCAACAGTTGAGTTTAACTCAAGCAACCCCTGGCCCCGTTCTGTTTTCAATTGAGTGGTTTAACCTTGTCTGCTCTTTTGGAATGCGAGGAATGTTTTGTTCAACAAAGAAATAGGCCAACGTGAATAATTTCTTCCTGAAAGGGTGGGGTTGATGCCTAGAGTTTTCACATAGATTTAAACGTATGCGATTTATAATGATCCCCTACAGATGGGATGTTTATCTATTCATCTATATAAATGCAGCTAACAAGACATTTACTGGAGTAGCCAACTTTAAAAAGTAGGCGGCCAAAATCTGGAATACGTATACAAAAACAAGATTAAACAAGGGGACGACAAAAAGAAGGTATGATTTGATCCTGTGAGGGGAGGTTTGGTAAATCTTTGTTTCCGCCGTTAAAATCTCAATGAAAACCAAACTGTTAATGTTCCAGTGAGTCCTTCGTACTTTCTACTAATGTATAACCAAGGTTTGGATTTGCATGTAATATTTCTACCTCTACTTCTCACACTAGAAACGGTAGTTTAGACACAATTCCCTCATTTGAGATACGTTAAAAAGTTTAGCAATTTACAGTATTTGTGAATTACAAAAAGGATTGTGTCCCAACCGGTTTGCAATAAGTTGTTCCTCTGCCGGGCTCTGCATGGAGTTAGTATGCGTCACTGTATTTAATCTTAGATTGACGACGCACCAGCGTCCATGCTGATGTACGGTTGACCGGCTGCAGGTCAGGAAGTGCAGGATTTCATTGTTGTGATGTCATTGTTGTGAGAGCTGCATTGGCTCTTTCAACATCCTACTCTGCTCGTATCCTGACAATCTTAACGACCCCCCTCGCGCCATGCTGGGTCCGGTGGGCTCCTTGTTCCATGCACAGCGGCCTCCCTTCTGCATTTGGCAGACTTCACATGTTTTGGCTGCAAACCTGCTGGAAAGAGATGCAACAGCTTTTCCTTCCCTCCTCACTTTTTCACTTCTAATTTGTTCTGAAGTTAGTTTAACATGAAATGTTGTATTATTACTCGCAATACATGCAACATAATTTGTGGAGTGAAATTAAGTCATAAAGACAAATGATGCAGCTGAAAACGCAGGGTTAATTAGTTGTCGAGGAACGGGAAATGGGATTCCTTAGTTTTGTAGCAGATGGTAACACTGGTCATTTGCTATTCTATCCAGCATTTACTCTCCGATCTATTTACAGAATTATAATCCGTTCTAGTTTCAAATAACTCTCTAACTAAGTATCAACCATTTAGTTTCCCATCGTGTGATGTATGGCATGACACTTTTGTAATTGCCAATTATTCGTTCTTGTTGTGGAAACAAGCATAAGCGATTCATTTCTGTGGTTTCACATTAAGCTGTGAGGATATATTTTCCAGCTGTTGGGGGCATCACTTCATAATGACTTTGGGGGGATATTCTGGGCGTGATGGCTAAATTAGTTGCTGTAGAGACTCACTATGTCATCATTTCTCAAAGCAGTGAGTAAAACAACATGTATAGACACAAAACAACATAAATTTGAAGGGCTGGTCATTCATTTGGTATTTCAATGTACCATCTTTAGTGACATTTATGAATAATAATAATTATTATAATTATAATAGTTATAACTGTGACACACTTAAGTCTAGATTCATGACTTGAGAATATATGCAGTAAAACGTACAATGCAGGTTCCTTGAGCTGAACCCAGCCCGGCGGCGTGTGTTTGTTGTCTAGCTGAACCGCAGAGTGGAGGACCTGCAGCAGAGTCAGAGGGAGCGGGACGAGGCCCTGCTCCAGCAGACCACTCTGGAGCGCACGATTAACGAGCTGGAGAGCGTCACCCAGACCAATGCCCACGCTAAGGAGGAGAAAGCTCGACACCTCAAACTCATGGAGGTACAATGTACTGCAATGTGATCCTAAGGGACAAGCAATGTATCTTGTCCTTCCGTGGATCGTTTAGGTGTGCCGGAAACCATTGATGTTTAGAAAGAATGTATTTAACACAATTGACATGGGTTATATTTGTCATGATCAAATGAAACGGGATATTCAGGAACTTGAAGTCACTTTTAGGGCCGCTAGGAATATAAATAAGATATGCCTCTGTCTCAATCTTGGAAACCAAGAAACAATGCACACAAATTATATTTAATCTGTAAATTGGGTCTATGTATAAACCATAACAAATTCTGGCAATTAAAGTGAAACTGTTTACACACACTATGCTCCTTCCAGGTAATTATACTTATCCTTGTGGCTGACCCTGGCCTCTTGTCTTTTCTGTGCTGTCTCAGGAGAGGATTGTTCAGCTGGAGTCAGACCTGGATGAGGAGCGTCAGGGTGGAGACCAGCTCATGGACAGGATAGACCGGGGACGAGACCAGGTCTAATAATCTCTCTTAACAAAATCTCACTCCCATTCCCCATAGCCAACTCTTCCATGCTGAGTTCCATACACTTTCACTTTGTCTTCAGCCATCATCACCATCCTACTTCCTCACCAGACCTAGACTTCAACCGCTCAGACGTCTAATTTCCACATGCTACACAATACATTAAGATTCATTCATGTCTATTGCGTGTTAGTTTATGCGTTGGTCTAGGCCGGGCTACGTCTGTGTGCGATATTCTTAGTTAATGTTGTGGTCCAGAGAAAGTGCTCTACTTATTGCATTGTAAGATAATCTTGCGCAATCATGCAGGGCTGATGTCCTGCCAGTGTGGTGTAACAGTGTCTATTCAATCCATGCCTCAGACTGGAAAAAAAAACTTAATTTCTGCCAAGAAGTGCATGTGGCCAAATGTCTCAAGTTGGCAGTCTATTGAGTTCAAATGAAAGTGATACTCTCAGGTTTTTTTTGTCTTATCAAAAATCGAATGCCGTTGTACTAAGCAAGCTTGTACTAAGCAAGGGATTACAACCACAGCAAGCAACAAGCACTACAAAAAACGATTTGGTCCTGTTTCATATGTATTGCTTACAATTTCTTGAATAGATGACTTTTACGCTCGTTGTTTTTGGTCTTGTAAATGTAGTCCTATTTTTGCTGTTTTTGTTTTATGTTGGAACGATAAGATGGAAAGGGTACACACATCATGCATGTTTTTGGAATGCTGAATTATTATTAAAGGGTTCAATGTATTCAATTCTGGGTCTATCATAGACACATTTTACACTGTCCAACAAAACTTAAAATTAGTACAGTTTAGTAATCGAAAGTGGCCTGTACCCCGGGTTTTTAAGTCGTCCTCAAAGGGTTCCCCTTTTAAAAATCCCTGGCAGACAGATAAAAGTAGCATTGTGACAGAGAGGCATTGGTTCAGCATGAGGCTGGGGCCGGTCGCCAAGGCAACACTGGTGTGTGTGTGTGTGTGTGTGTGTGTGTGTGTGTGTGTGTGTGTGTGTGTGTGTGTGTGTGTGTGTGTGTGTGTGTGTGTGTGTGTGTGTGTGTGTGGC
>OMKX01004015.1:14130-52593 GCA_900302425.1 Brosme brosme
GATTTGAATGCATGCCAGGAAAGGCGCCACCGAGACCCAGTTGGTAACATTGATCATACTGCAAATGCAAGGGCTGTCATCAGTGTGCCATAGGCTGAATCACCATTGTGTTACCTCATTCGGCGATAGATGGGGACGTTACTTATTATTTATTTAAATGAAAAGTGTGGTGAGATTAAACCTACTAAAACAACAAAGACATAATAATAATGGTCATAATAATCATTATAATAATACATTGATATGACGTATTTCATGGGATTATCCACTTTTTAAAACATACTTATGAATATTCAACTTCTGCCAAGTCCGTTTGCCAGTTGCCATTAAATTCTACAGATTTCTCATTTCAATCTATTTTAAAAAAACATTTCTGGAAGCACTGGATGAGAATGACATTATGAGGATAAGCGTCTGACAGCTCAGCGTCTGTCAGCTCAGACAAACACATTTTTTGGGATGTTTCTGTATTGTTGAGCTTCCCTTATTTATCATTAAAACCATACAAAAGTTTAGTAGCATCAATTAACAAGAATTACTGCACAGCGGAAAAACCAAATTGGAAGATCCTGGGTTATAAATCCATACATTTTGTGCTACTGCCAACACTGCCATCTTTATTATGACAAAAATATGAAGTGGTGCATGATGTAAACCTGCCTTTTAGATTTGAAGTCCAAAAAGTCTGTGGAGTCCCTCCGGTCAGAACTCTCAGACATTTGTTCTGCGCTTATAAGTGGTTTCCAGTCGTCATCCATGATGCTTGGTTAGTGTCTTGAAATCATTACCCGACTGAGGCTTTGGTGGGATAGGTCTGAGCAAATGAAACAATAAAAAAAAGATATCTTTGGAGGCTTAAAGGTCAGTTCACACATCAAAACATGTTAGCTTTATCTTTTGTGTTTTTGTTGTTGTGTGAAATTCATGTTATTGCTTCTGGAGTCATTGTGTTTTATAAGTTCACAATGTGTGACTGTAGAGGCAGTAAAGTAGATCTGCCTCTACAGGAACAAGCATGAGCAAGTGTACTTTTTTATGTGATGTGTTTCTGCTGTAAGACAGCAACTTGAATAAGCAGCTTGATGGCAAGTTACCCAAACCTTGAACCCTGGTTTCCAACACAACCTATAGTTGAGCCAAAGATTAAATATTTTGTTCTGAATGATCTTTTGCTGGCTTACTATACTGCATTGTAGCCGATATGTACTTTCCTAAAAATGTTTTGCAAAAGTAAATCCGACCAGCATGAGTTAGCAAATGGTTCAGTAATGATTTTGTTGGCATTTCCCGTAGCAGTCTAGCTGGGCTACAACGGAAAAGATGCGTTTTTTTTTTTTTTAAACTGAAATTCAGGGCTAATTCGAGAGATGTGCACAATTCCCTTTTCTGAATGTCGAATAAAGATGAGTGGTTTCAGTTAATAATCGACTATTCTAATTTGTGAACAAGAAATGAACACCTTGCAGGTGCCAAATGTGGTAGAAAGTGGCGGTGCAAAACCGATATACTGAACCAATTCAGGAAATAAAGATGTATACACTAGACAATCCGTGGATAAGTGAATACTGTGGTAACGGCAAAAAAAAGGAATTTATATATAAGAAGTAGCCAAATCTTCATTATGTCCTGATTGTAACTATCTCAAAGTGTTTTAGCATGACGGCTATTATTAATTTAAGCCAAATAAGACCTATTTGTGAAATATTGCTTAAAGGCCATACTGTCTTCCCTATTCACATTGGTATTAACAATTCCGTGTGCAATACATACTCGTCAGCCATTATTTTCATTGAATGTATATAGCATAGTTTTCAACATTATTGAGCTACTTCCACGCATGGTAATTTCAGTTTGTACAGGCATTTCTATCTTACACAGAGCAATTGTGACAGAAAAAGTATAGGAAGCCTAATCTGAATATTGCAATTAATTAGTGAGTTTACCTGTTATGGCCCATCAAGTAAAATATATAGTCCCCTAGATACTAAGGCCTATTCATTATTCTCTATTTGTGTTAAGTGGAGCATGTTGAGCATGTCTGTGTATTCTGTGCAGGCATTGTTCTTTTGTATGGCAAAAGTTTGAAGTCTGTATCAAGCGCCTGTTACAAGAAGTGAAAGCAAAATACAGTACAATGGCAATTTATAGACATCACAAAGACAGGCTATTCGCCTACTATTTAAACTTGGATGCGAATCTATACACAAATCGGGGGTGTAGTAAAAGCTGGACTGAAATCTCCCGATGTATTTATGAAAGATTAGTGTTTAACGTTAGACGTTATATCGCTAGACTATTATGCATTTATATTAGATAGCCGATAAACTCGATAGGTTAACCTAAATCGTGGTGTTGTTTGGGTTACTCACCTTTCAATGTCACGTTTCTCAAACTACAGATACCTAACGGACCCAATAACAATATTTCCATAAGCTTGGGAGTATGGTAAACAACGTTTTCTATCGATAAAATTGGCAAAAACAATACTCAGCGACGTCTCAGCACATTTGATTTCCGCTGTCTCACTCACGTGACTGATTTTGTTGACACAGCAATGAGAACCGGTCCTTGCAACACAGGAACGTGGACCTGGGGGTGGGTGGTACCAAAGAACTGGGCGGTGCAAAATAAATGGGAGGAACAAAAGCTTCTCTATGATTTGTTCGTTAATGTTGTCTGTCAGACGTTGGTGACTTACCGACCAATAGCCTCCATGCTCAGTTACTTCCGCCCGGTTCCACGCAAGGCCGAGAGAGGGTCATGAATTGTAGCGTTATCGCGGTCTACCACAACGGTATTTCCGATCTCCTACTTACGGTTACTTACTTCTTATGAGCTGTGTACGCCATTTAACAGATTATAAAGATCAGGTAACCGGTAAAATCATAATCCCTATCATCTAGACGTATTTTTTCAAAGCGGATTGTGGAGGTTTTTGTGGTTTCTGTACTATACTCTGGATGTTTACATGGGACGAGACAATGTTTATCCTTTTTTAAATATATATTTTTCCATTTTAAAGATACATTTTAAAAAGACCTCATCCGTGCTACAGCTCTTACTACGGAAACAACAATGACACGTGTGCATTGCTGGTTTTCTGTTGAGGAACGATCCCTACCATCCTCCTGCAGAAACGACAACATCAGGGTGCGCTCTACCACAACCATATCCACTTAAGAGTTACAACCTGTGTGCTTGTTTGTGTATAGTGAACGGGAAGTGCAACACATGAACTTGATGTGCTCCCAAGGGGGTCCTTCTTCTGTTCCCAGGGCCCTATGTTCCCCAGATTTATATGGCACATAATGGGAGCCTGACAAATGGTCCCATGTTCCCCAGATCTACATATGTACTCGTCCAGGGTCCTACCTTCCCCAACTTTATGTAGCACATAATGGGATCCTGAAAAAGATGTTTGCTTTATATGACAATTGCTACTGGGCCACAGAACGTGGGTAGGAAGATCAGCCAGATGGGAGCTGCAGGCGCGAGATGACATGAGCCTGGACCAAAAGCGGTGTGGCCGTCTGGGTGAGGAACGGACATATCCTCCTGATGTTGTACAGCATGATCTGCAGGAGCGGGTGGTCGCAGCAAAGGGCAGCCAGTCATCCAGTGTCAAACACCAGGTTGGATTTGCACAGCGCTCTTGCCGCAGGGAAAGAGGTTGGTTCTGTCAGCATGCAGACTCAGAAAACCAAGGCGCTAGAGGGGTTGGGCAAGGTTGACGATAGGTGAGAGGACAGAGGGGGTCCAGAGGCGAGGACAAAGTATAGAGAAGAGTGTCCGTGGCAGAGTTGGGAGGCATGAGTTACAAGGAGTCAGATGAAGGAAGAGCTGAGGACAGGACAGAGTAGCTATATTGCAAAATGTATTGTTTTGAAATAGACGTATTCAGAATACAAATCTGCGTTTTCAGATTGAAACCCACTAAGAAGTCCGTAATATGAAGTATCTCAATCAACCAAGTGGAGACCTGGTAAGAAGCGGAGGGCTGCCGAAGACTGTCGGCCTGCTGCAGTCTTTGGTGGACACAAGTCAAACTGGAGTCTCTGGAGCTGTTGCAGAGGTTGGGGCTCCTCCAACTGGTTTTATTAACACTAGCCTTCCAGCCAGCTGGCTTTAACTCAACAACAATACCTCTTACTTTTACTGTATTGTAGTGCTTCTGCTCATGGAGACTGATCAAGAGCAGCGCCATGGAACCCAGCCAATTTAGTAGCTGAATTCCATCTCAGGTCATTCCTCACCCACAAACACGAGAAAGAGTTTGTCGAATACTAAGTAATTAGTGATAACATTTTATTTCCACAGGTAATCAAACTAATGGTAGTTGATGCGATAGTAACTTTTAAGAATTTGAAATTCCATTCACCATAAAATGCACTCAAAACCGCATTAAAGCTCATAATAAAACACAAGAAAACTGTTAAATAGGGCAAGTCCAAAATAATTTCATATAAGTAATCATATACTGGTGACAAAAGGAAACGAAAAGCTTTAACTTGATTCATTTTAAATTGTAAAAGTCTATTCGATGGCTGTGATCAAATCTCAAAAAAAAAGTCAGCATTAATGACGGTCCTTGAGTATATACAGCCGTCATTGGTCTCACAAATGAGACAAGATACATTTGTGTGCATGATTGCTACGTAACTAGTGTGATTGAACTACAAAAAGGCCAAAGTCTACTAGTCCATTAGTACAGAAAAGTGCCAAAGTCACCCATGCCGTTGCGTTTGAACTGGTTGCCTTGAATCGAGACAAACATCTTCTGCTCCAGCAGCCCCATGTCCGTGTGTGTAGTGCCTGCGTCTTTGTTTCTGCTCAGCTGGCGACACAGCTGCCACTTTCTAGTGGAGGTGGTGGTGGCCGTCTCGGGGGTCTCACCCTGAACGTGGTGCTGCGCGACAAGACCGTTCACGGAGGCCACTGTAGGGATGGCAGGGCCAGAGGCTGCTGGTGAGAGGTGGTCATCAGTGGAGGGGGATTCAAGAACCACTTCTGGTGGAGGATTTGCATTGGCTTTTGCTTCCCCTTGTGGCTTCTGCAATTTCTCATGGGCCACCTCACTCCCGTGGTCCTTTTCATCAAGGTCCTCTGGAGCGAAAACAAGAACAAAGATAAACAAGCTTGTGACATTTACATGAAATAACTGATTTTCTTAAATGGCTTGCTGTATATAAATGACATAAAAATAGCACTATTTTTACAGGGGAAGTTCACCCATTTAACACATTGAGCCTACCATTGGGGTAGTGGGAGAACGTTTTAAACTAATGTAGAACTTGTGAAATATAATAATAGATCAGTATACATTTTTTGTTGCAATGCATTGACTCCTATGCACTTGAATACTACAAGTGTCCAATTACCCATTTTACTTGGAAATATGTCACAGTACGGAAGTAAGATTTACTCTAAAAGCCATTACACTGATCCGTTCAATGTATTATGAGCAGAAAAATGGCAAATGTTACCCATGGCGGTCTCGAGTGGTCCACTGCCATTACCGTCTTGCAGCCGATTGGTAGGTTTGACTAGGATTATGCCATAGCCCTCATTATTATGGATCACATTGTTTTCCATGATGATGCGGGGCATCACATCTAGTTCGTCCGCAAAGTCCTAAGAAAGGTAGTGAATCATGGACGAGTGAGATTTGGGCAGTTTCAGGTGGTTCATGTATTCTGAAACCTCTGAAACATTGATAGATCATTTTTTAAATAATGTTATCTGATCTCAATAAAATATTTAATTCCTACATTAATTTCCTATTTGATGGTGTCATCCATTGGACTGTAATGAGTGTTGACTGTAATGAGTGTTGTAATTGAGTGTTTTTACCTTAATGAGGACTCCTTCTTTGCAGTGATGGATTCCATTCCCAGTAAGGCTGCAGACACTGCCAGGATAGATCTCTATGCCAGCCCCCTGAAACCAATCACAAAGAAATATCACCAATAATATAGCCAAGGGCAGGGTGATCCTGACAGAACATTTAAAACCTGATTATAACAAATTATGGTTTAATCAGACAAAATTACATTAGATTAACACAACATAAACCACACATTATCTTTAATAATATATTGATAATAAAAGTTTCATCTCCAGTACCATCAGGTGGAGACAGTACAGTCTTAAAAATACTTTGGTGTCTGTATTGAGAACAAACTGGAAAGCTAACATCAATGCCACGCTGAGAGTGGAAAAGCTTAATAAAATACTAGTAGGATCATTGGTCTAGACCTGATCCATCAGATTACATCATTAAAAAGAGGATGACAACTAAGCTGCACACTGTGCTACACTGGGAATGTTATCCTCTTTTTAGTATTTCTAAAGGCTGCAAGAGTTTGTTCCACCGCCCTGTTCCACTCAGAGGATGGTGGGGGTCTTTGGTACCTGCTGCTATCACTAGGCCTGGAACCGATCACGAGACTGGGATCAAATGACACATTTGGGTCACGGATCAGATCATTTGAAAAAAACATTTAAATTAAACAAAATACAAAGATAGCTTCTTTACGTAAAACAAAAAAATTCCAAATCAATTTTCAAACCTTGGAGCCATAGAGGTCACACATATTCATGATGAGATGGGCAGAAGTCCGTACAATCACACCCGTGGTTTCACACTGCAGCACACAGTTCTCCATTTCCAGCTTCCCCTGACGCACACCTGGGAATGGGAGTGAGGAAAAAGCAAAAGTAACATTATTTGTTTAAAAAAGGTGCATAACCCAGTACCGGGCCCAAATAACGTACCAGTATGTCTGTGTTTGAATGCCCAGAGCAAAAACAAACATGACCCTACTACAGTAGTGATTCTTATTTGAAGAATAAGGTATATGCCTTACCAAGGCTGAAATCTTAAGCGGCAGCGAAATTTGAATGGGTCTAGAAATGCGTTCCCTTACCTTTATACGAACAAGCAATCCAAGAGATCCTTCTTTCCAATCACATTAAGAATAACCTCACGGTTTCTCTCTAACTAAGAATTGCTTTTAGCGCAAGCAACTACTCTGTCAACCTGAATTTTTTATTAAAAATTGTAATCCTTCATTCTGACAACTAAGGTGTATATTGTCATAGTTATGATTTTAGACAATACTGACTTATTTTACACAGTTCTTAAAATATTCGTATTCTGTAATATGAAATAATAAAATGCTAAAATTATTCTCTGTATAATGAGTTTTCCTTACCAAAAAGCAAGCAGCATTAATCAACGAACAAGCAACGATCAAAAACATTATACGTTATCCCATTCCAACTCACACAGTATGCCTTCGATTGCGTCGTGCTGGATGAATTTCACATTGGAAATTTTGATAGCAGCTCCAGTGGTTTCAACAAAAGTGTCACCCTTGTTGTTTTTCTCGATCACCACTTCATCGGGAAGGCCAAATCCTGGTCATATTGACAGACATTCCAATTAACACAACAAAGATGAAGTCAAAATGGATACACATTCCAATTCACACTACAAAAAGGAGGTAATGAGATTGAAAAGGAATGCATGTTGGGGGGTGGGGGAGGGGATTCATTGGATGCAAGCCAGTGGTTGATATCAAATTTTACTTCACACAACTACAAGGTTTTTCCTGCATCCTGCATAATTAAAAAGTGTCCGCCTTGCTTAAATATCGCCCGTACTTTGGTGCACATATTTAAAATGCCTGAAGAACACAGCAGGCATTTTATGTATGCATCGTTCTCATAGTGTGAAAACATATTGTGTCCGGCAAATGTTTCCATCTTCCAGATGGTGCACCAAAAAGTTAGTTTCAGACCCTTAAAGAATGTATACGAATAAATAAATGAATAAAAACTGAATTACAACAAACAACATATGCTTGGCTTATGTTCCTGTTCATCAGCAGTAGCCTGACTTTTTTTAGAAGACAAAGCACAATCGCTCTCTTTTGTTCCATTACCTTGACTTCGAAAATGAATATACTATCTGCAATGTTTTGAGGGAAGCCATGTATACTTTGGATTAGAGCTATATCTTTGACATATCCTTGACATTTAAAATTTCTTAATCTACTAATCACTCAAAATATTGACATTATTTTGCCTTTAGATTGGATGTAATTTATAATGTACACCGAAGGCAAATCCACTTTTGCAGACCATAGCACATGGATTTGCAGACCACTTATAACACATTAACTGAATAATGCTCGTTTTATTCCGTGTAACAATATTTTATGGCTGTAAAAAAAAAGTGAAACCTTCATATAGCCTAGTAAGCTAGCGATATCTACACCTTTTCTTTCACATCACTACACGCTTCTCGGACATTTTTGTCGCGCGTGTTATCGGCCTTAATCGTATTGAGCTTAGAAACCTTCTATTTTAATTGAATGATATTTCCTATTTTACCTTCTATGGTTATGGAATCAGGCAGTAACAGGGAACTGGTTACAGAGTAATGTCCTGGGAGAACCAAAACAGCATCGCCATGGAAGCATGCATCTACTGCCAACGTTGGGTCACTGTGGAACTGCACAGCCAGGGGACACAATGGAAAAACAGACAATGACAGAAATTAGCCAGATCTCAGTATTTTATATTAATGATGCATTAAGTGCATTTTTTAGAGCTATAATTTGACTGAAATCGGTCAGAAGATCCATAGTCAACCGTCAGCCATCCGTTAGGGAAATGTCCTGGAGGATTATCTGTCTCAAGTGGACTGCTCCTGCCTCTGCATGAGACAATTCCGATTTTAGACCGCTTTGCTAATTTCAAATCCATCAGGGCATCTCTACACTCATTTGTACAGGGAATCCATCTTGCCTGTCAACCACATGTCTGCACACGGTGTTATCATATCAATGGAAGAGAAACCTGGGGAGGTAGGTAGGGAACTTTTTTGGGGTTGTTTATTATCAAAATCTTGCTCTCTTCTTCGCTCTCTACAAATCTTAAACCTTACCTACACCATCTTGGAGGCTATCAATACTTTGAACGTTCTCTTTTCTTACTCTTCGTTCGTACACTTCTCCATTCTAAGACATTCCTCAGATTTAAATAAAGAACTCCTACCTGTATTTCTGTGTCGTCGGCAGAGCACAGGTGCATCAACTTGTCATTCAGGAGGGACTGGAGCTGACTGGCTGTGGTGGATGCTGTGACAACATGGATGACCCTTCCCCCGGATGCCCTGGAACCCTTTGCCTGGACACAATGTTGGCGTGCATTCCCCTTGTACCCAAGCACATACCTGGAGGTTTCAGTTGTGAAAGATAGCATGTAAGGCATTTGGCTTGCTTGGGGTTGTAGGGTGAGATGACAGATATGATAAAGAGAAAAGCTATTTATACATCCACTCTGATATTCAAGATTGCATTAGGCAATCAAAGTAAGGCATATTTATACTCAGTAACTGCACTCTCCGTTATTCTTTTGTTTAATGGAGTCAAAGCCTGAGTTATCACATTGTGCGTGCAAAATTTGTGGTGAACACAACGCAAAATATAAAATATCGGTGGCTCCATTTATTATCCAATTATCCAAACAGCACATATGCCTTCCTTACGGATGCATAGGTTCCACATAAGACCCCACATAAAGTGACTTAACAAGGGCAGTCATAACAGACACCATTCGAATTACTACCGGCAAAATACACATATACCAGAGTCAAATCACACATCACCTTAAAAGCGGGTTTTCAATGATGCAGAGCTTGCGCTTCAGTATCTCCAGCTGGTCATACAGCTTGACGCCCTGCACCATCGACACATTGTCCAGCTCAGAATCGGAGTCGCAGGTGAGGTCGTTGCGGAGTGAGGAGAACTCCTGGAATAACTCTGAGCAGCGGGCCAACAGGGAGTGGTACTCCGCCACCAGTCCTGCTGGAACACGGTCCTCCAGGACGTCAAAGTAGCTATGGTTAGGGAAGAGAGGAACATTGTTAAGAGGAGGTGTTGCCATTCAGATAGAAGGCTTGCAGTACACTCTGTGTGTCCACCATGGAAAATATAGTGTGGCACACAATACACTGCGGTCGTGGTCACGGGTAAGCTTCCAAGACATGGACAAGACAGATTTTGAAATGGAACGGTGCTTTTAGGAGTGTTCCAACCCAAACCACAGACTCTACCCTGTTCTCTGAACTCACCACATTACTTCTACAGCTCACCCTGGTCTGCAGGCCGATGGTGAAGGTCTAGCAACCCTCTTTGAAAATCACTTCACGGGGCAACTCCTGACAGCAGAAACCTATTCCAGTTATTAAGTGCAGCTGTTAAAGGGGGTACTGTCTAGCTCACTGCTCTACGCACCAGAATACAATAGTTCTCATTCAAGTGTCCTGTCCGGATGCAAAAAAAAATTCCCTAATTGTTTTCGCTATCACTTAAAATGCCTTGGGGTCAGATTAGTGACCACGGACTTAAACCATATCTTGACATTGGTATTTGTGAACCGATTTAAAAAGCGTGACTCTTATGGGATTCGATTTTGTCGTTTCACGTAAATTAATAATTCCTGCAATTTTCGGAGTTTCACTCACAGCCTGAGACGAGGCTCCACGCAGCGAACAAAGTAATCAAAATCATCATCTTCATCTTCATCGTCCCAGATTCTCCAAATATGCTGATAGAAAAATCTGTGGAAAGGTTTTGATTATATGATTTGATTTTAAGTATAAATAAAAATGTAGAACCAACTTCATCCATCACCCAACTGTTTCTCATTTACACATTTTCACACTAGTACTACAGTATACCTAAGGTGCTCAATGGCCAGGGCTGTCTGGTCAAAGTCCCCTGAATCTTCAAACACCAACTGGAGTTCCTGTAGAGGCACCTTGTGTTGTGTGGCTTCTAGCAGCACTCTCATGGACTCCTCATTCAGATCACATCCGTGGGTCTCACACTGGATAGGTAGCACGAGGTGAACGCATGCCTTCAGCTCCTTGCAGTCTACAGCATGCACCTGTCATCACAGTAACAGCAATTAAGTGGCTTCATAGAAACTCTGCTAATAAGAAAACAAAAGTATTATATAAAAAGGAATTGATAGCATAGGCTAAAGGCCATAAATTGGAATTCAACATCTAAATCCCTTAATTTCGGAATTTAATGAACTGTTTAAGTTGCCTCAGGCCAAAGGCCTGTGGCAAAAAAAATGTGTCTGACAAACAGAAAATAGAGTGAAGTACACTAGAAATTACTAAATAGATTAATCTGTTCATAAAACTACTTAATTACATAATTTATTAATCTGTAGAAAATATAATTCACGATGACTGACTAAATGATTATTAGCACTAGTTTAACATTTGCGTTGAATATGAAATTAACACTTTTCATACTTGAGTTCAACAGAAACTCACCTCAACAAGAACATCAAAGACATCAGTGGACCATAGGGCCTGCCAGTCACATGGCTCTACAGCCTTTTCCAGATAGTCTGATATGAAGGCCCTGACCTCTGATGTCTTACAGTCACCTGGTGGCAAAGATCAGGGACACAAATTGAATTTAAAGACTTGAAGACTTAAACATCTATAAAAAAAATATAACATTTGGATATTAATATGGATAACATTTTCAAATGGTTTATGCATTACCAAGCATATAGTCCTGGTATGCCTTAAATCGCTCATAGTAGAGAAGCTGGTTTGTTTGGAATGTGTCAGGGAGAGCGACATCGCCGCGCCTAAGTCTTTCAGCTCTCAGTAACCGGGTCCCAGATTTGTCTATGCTGCTCAAGTGGTCTGAATCACCATCATCGTCTTCTTCATCGTGGTCTGCCTGGCCATCATCTTTCTGAATTAGGCCTTCTAAAGAAAAAGACACTACCGTAATTATCGTCGGTTGTTAACGTCCTAGTCACTATTGAATAGCCCAATATATGCCTCCTGTGCGCCACACGTAGCTATTGAATCACACCGCGGATTGCTGGGGGCGAATATACTGGTCTGTTAACTTATTTCCAATGTCGAATCGGTTCGTTGCAAGTACCCAATGTACTCAAGCATGTGTCCTCATGAAAAACGCCATGATACTTTGTTGATACGCTGCGAAACAATAATTGTAATCCATTTGTGTGGCATCGGCGGTTTTAACCAATACCTCAAGAGTTCGGCCATGTTTGGAGTGCTGTGCTAATACTATGGCCTTCAACAACCAATGATCTGATGGTTTCCAGCGTAGTTTCGGCCCCATCCATCCGTGGTGGTGAAAGAGTGTGACCCCATAGCAATGTGGCGTCATAAGTGATCATACGGAGCCCAAGAGGCTCATATGTGGCTAAGCAGGGAAATCTGCTGAGTTAAGTCTGGAGTGCTGCAGCAGCGTATGAATACAGTATCATTGCGTTTGTTATAAGGACACCTCCGTGAGTATTCTAGGCAACGAAAAATATAATATAGATTACAAAGTTGTCCAGTTTAATTTCGTCCCTGACGATCTAACGTTATTTGCATCAGGCTGTGACCCTCCTGCGTAGTGATCACGGAGCGCAGGGGCCCATATGTAGCCAGCGGAAGATACGTCCCAATTAAGTGAAATGGAATCAACAGTAAATAATGTCTGTTCTATATAGAGCTTGGTATATCTTCAAAAAACACACTGAAGCAGTTTGAAATAATGATCTTCTGATAGTGTAAAAATAATGACAGCGGGAAAGAAATATATAAACCAAGAGTTCTAACATTATCACAAGCTGAGGAACCAAGTACGCAGTCACCCTAAATAGTTGTTCATTGATCCGGCCGGCATTGAAAAAAATGGACAAACCTTGATTTAAACCGAAAGAATCATTTCCGATACGAATTTCGTTGCTGTTTTCAGTTTCAAGTTCAACGTGGACGTAAGAATCCAGATTCAACTCAAACTCCTCGACTGGCGTGTCGTCATCTTCATTGGGATTCGGCCCCAACGTTGTCGGCATTTTAGCGAGTGGAAAGAAATATTCTAAAAACGGACACAACAGACTGTTACTTCCCTAGCTTTAGCGGTTCTTTTCTCAAAACATAGATTGGCAAAACAGGAAACGCACTCCACCCAAGGTCTTTCGAATTTCCCACACAGATGGCGCCTGGACCAATCGAGAAAGCGACGACACTCTACGCAATGTAGTGGGTGGCTCCCTGAATATAACGAGTGGAATAACTTTATACACAGTCTGTTTGAATCGATATGCTCCGTTGTTCCCTTATTACCCATTCCCTTAATAGTGAAAACTATTAACTTTTATGAACTAGTGCACTTTAGGGACTAGGTACAGGGGGAATTTGTACCATAGTTATGCGCCGGAAATCCATTAGCGTCCCGGGCAGTCGTCGCATAAACAAAGCGAAACGTGGTATGTCAGCAAGTGACAGCTCATTTGCATAAATAACCCGTATGTGCCGGTGTGAGTAAATACATCGCTCGGCTTATTTTCGTGCTCGGTGGTCACACGACTCGCACCTACGCGGCAGTGAAGATTACGTTTCCGGTTCTGATTGACCTTTAGCAGTCAATTTATTTGCCACACAAATACATGTGTATATTATTGTATAATAAACAAGGGGTAACGCGTTGGGGTTAGTGTTGTTACCATGGCTATATGAGTACCGCCACACACCGAGTGTGAACTAAGGCATAGGGTTCTAATTTATAGGGATTCTGGAACAAAAAAAATAAGAGCAATGAAATGTGTGGGGCCTGTTCACATAGTACATTTGTATTGTCACTGTAGCCCATACCCGTTGGGTCAACCAGACATCAGCACATCATACATTAGTTACAGATACATTAGCTATCCCTTTCAGAATACCATAGCAGGTGAAACCAAAATACCACCTGGGAGTAGGCCTAACCTCTGGCAGCCATTGCTCAACTAAAAACGAAATCTTCACTTGTGATGCATCCTTAAGACATGTCACAGGAACCATGGTTAATGCACCTGCAGCTTTGAAGAATGGTACTTTGTGTCCCCTTTGGTACCTTTTACTTTGACCAGGAGGCTATGGTCTCCTCTACGTGGTCGTGTCTGAGGGCTCTCCTCCATCCTAGAGCAGCTTGTAGCACCGTAGGTGCATCGAACAAGCTGGGACCATGCTGTGGAAATAACTCAAGATAAAACCCTGTAATCACATTCATCCCCAGCAGACCACCACGTGAACATTGTTTTGGGTTGTATCTGGATCATAAAACTTCAGCCCAAAGGGCAATAAAAGTACCCAAAACAATATATAACAGATACAAAATAAAGATTAAGACATGAAGGGTTAGAATTTGTTTATTTGTTCAAATGTTATTGACTTATTTATGATTTACAAGTAGGTTATACATACAATAAACATTTGAGATGGGATCCAGGTGTGTATGTGACGGAGATAAAGCATAAGCTTTCTGATCAAACCAAATAGACCACAACAAACGGACACTAATAAAAGTTAAGGTTGGTGGAATGTGAAAGTTGCAAAAAAACCACTGCATTTTAACATATACACAGCTCAAATAATGGGCTATTTGGCATCTTTTCTGATACATTTCTGGAAGATTAACAGTGCCCATTCCACTGAGAATAGTTTCTGAAGAAGTTAGGCTGTCTGTGCTTTTCAGGGATAATGTCACTGGACAGTGTAGTACAAAAGCTGATTGATAACCTCAGGTCAGGAAGCCAAGTGTCTCAGCCATGACCTAGCTTGTTTTATTTTCCATGTAGGGAAATTCAACAGGAGCTGTGTGGTACAAACATGGATTTATAACCAAGTCGGACAGGATCCCTGCTTCCCATCATGCTTTTTACAGTTTTCAGGGAATGTGTTTAATTGGTGACAAATTACATTCCTGAAGATATAAGTTAGTTACAGAATCAATTACAGAAGCTGACAAAAAGCCTGACTTTTTATGTTCATTATTTGGCAGATAATGTTTTCTTATTATGTTCATGTGAATTGCTGGAATCCATTATGCACACTGACAAGACAAACATTACATCTTTTTTATATGGCAGATAAATCACATCAGTCAACAAAGGGGTATGGGAGCTAATAAAGTGTGCATGCCAGGCTGAAGCATTATTGTTCACCATAATGCAATGGAGATTATTCCAAATCATTTTTGAAAAAGTGGTCATAGAACAAGAGTACACTGCAAAGAAAAAATATATATAAGGTCATTAAAAATGTAAATGCAGAGTGACAGTGTTTTGACACGGCAGAAGGACAGTTGCCGTACTCTGTGGGGTCACTATCCCCTGCCTGGTTTTATATATGGTGCTGCAGCATCAAACTATACATTTTTCTGTTAAGATACCCCTGACATTTTGGATGACTAACCTGGTCTATATCATTAACCTAACCTGGTCATCATTAAGAGATTGTTTTGTAATATATTTGTTTACCTTATCGTATATCATGAAGCAGGCCCATGAAACCTCAATCCAGTGCCTTTAGAGGACCAGGCCCTCATAGGCAGGGCCCTCAGACTGAGGGGACTCTTTCTGTAAGCGAAGGTGCTCCAGGGTGTTGTGGAAGTGCTTGTTGATCTGCTCAGTCTCCTCACTTGTTTCCAGACCAGGCAAGTCTTCTCGGATCTTCTGGATCAGCTGGTTCAATACCTGAACAGTGACCTGCACGAGGTGGGAGATGGAGAGCAAGGGTGAAAAATGGGACATTTTCTTATTGTTAAAGATCAATTAATTAATCATTTAAGGAAAAATACTTTTTGCTTTTTTTTCTGCTTCATTTTAACAACTGTTGGCCGAAACGACATAAAAACAATATGCCTCACTTATTCCGAAACAACAATCTATTTTTCTTACCGCATCATTCTCCCGCTCATAAAAGCAGATGTATCTGTTGAGGATTTCAATGAACAGCTGGACCTGCAGTGACGGGTCCATGCACTGGTTTGCAATCTTCAGGGCTTTCTTCAGACACTCCATCACTCGCTTCCCATCACGGATCTGAAACAACATGATTGGATTTTACTGATACCATTTGGGCTACTACTGCCTCAACTCGCTTTCTGAACTACCAAAATTGACAAAAAAACGTATCTAAAATGTTTTTTATCTACAATAAACAATAGGCAAATAGTGTTTGATTTAATTTAAGGATAGACTGCTAAATAATACCTACCATGACATATCTTTTAGAATGCTTTATAAATTATAACAAATGAATGCATTTGCATCTGTTAAGTCAAGTCCACATTTCAATGGGCTCTGGGGAAAGACAGGATCTGTCAGAGATGCGACTACCTATGCTTTGATCGTAGACACACAAGACGGTGAAGCCCGCAAAGTCTGCGGAAAGAGCGCCAGACTCAATGTATATGAAGATTGCAATTGGAAAATTGATCAATGAGAGCCAAACATTACACATAGCATGTTTAAAACAAGGGCATGCAATCTCATTTCATTAGCCTCCTGAGTTTAGTAGGGCTACAATGTTCAGGCCCTTGTATCAAACAAAACGGCTGCTGGAGAGTAATGATTTTGCTTCGTAATCTCAATAGCTTGTTTAAGTTGTTTCAGATAAAGAAGTCACCTTGGACAATGTTACACACAGTTCCCTGAGTGTAACACAATGTCCTTTTTATTTAAGAGCAACTTGCAGGTACATTAATTTGATTAATTCACACTCTGTGCTCATAGAAATAAGAAGATGAAAGGATGTTTTTAGTTTTCTACTGCCGGCAAGGGCTAAAAATAGTAAAGTAATGTAGTCATATTGGGCACGGTGCGCATTGCACGATAACATAATATGGGAAAAACCTATGTAGGCACCCTGACGCCAAGCAGCATAGGGTAGCCACCAGCTTTCAAAACGTAATTATGCACAAGGTTTTCAATAAACAAGCTACCAGTAGCACAGGTGTTTTATGTGGTGTTTTCCCCTTGTGATGCATTTGCGTCATTTCAGGTATTTTGGTTTGCGTGCATGTTGTGTTACTAAACATTTTCTAGCTGTTATTGTAAGCCGCACAACATGAATACAGTCTTTACATCATTTTCCTTCATACTTTCCCCACCCGGTCATTAATTGGGGGTGTCCAGTCTTTAGAACAATACTAATCTGAAAGAAATCGGCCCTTTTTCAACAGGCTATTTTGTTTCACAAGCAAATATCGTCAAACTAAAATCACTATGATCTGCTTCTATCTCCGTGTCATTGACCGGGTTGGAGTGGCTGTTCCGCGGAGCAAAGCTAGCTTTTGCGTGAGGGTATGATCGCATAATCAGCATTCGTAATGTTGAGTCCATTTTCCTGCGAGACGTTTTATGCGTGATTGGGATCCAGGTGCTGTATTGGGATACAGCACATACCTGACCAATGCGGCGACCTAATTTCTTTCAATTAAGACTGAAACATGCTGTTCATCAACTCACCTCTTCTCCGTTCTTTTCTGTGCTTCGGCCGGACCAGAAGAGATGGGCGCAGACGCTGACTGCACGGCACTGGTCAGGTTTCTTCAGCAGCTTAGAGGCAGCCAGTGCACACTGGGTCCTCAGCGGCTCATGATTCTCCTCACTGAAGCAGCGGGTGTGCTCAAAGGTGCCGATGATGAGCATGATGGCTGCAAGCTGGGCCTTTGAGTCACTGATCTCATCCTCGTACAGAGAGAAGGCCTGGTTGACGGGTCGGATAGGATGGAAGGAAAGAGAAAAGAAGC
The DNA here is from genome assembly GCA_900302425.1 of Brosme brosme. Taxonomy (NCBI): domain Eukaryota; kingdom Metazoa; phylum Chordata; class Actinopteri; order Gadiformes; family Lotidae; genus Brosme; species Brosme brosme. Next base: position 31,773 of record OMKX01004015.1, read on the forward strand.
GGTTTGTTAAGGGGCAAAGAAAAACTGATAGGGGAGATACATTGTTCTTTACCAGAGCACAACTGAGGAGGTCCTTTATCAGAGCGAACATCAGGAAGGCAGCCAGATTAGTGAATAAGCATCCAGTGTCTCAAACTCAAAAAATGTGAACTTCAAATATTTTTACCTGCGACATAAATTCGTAAGCTACAGTTTCATGGTTCTCGAAGGCGATCTCTCCTGCTGCTAGCGCCCCCTGTAGGAAAAGCCGGAGGGGAAGCTCCGCGAGCTCTGCCTTGATGAGAGCACTAATGGTCTGGTGGGCGAAGGAGAAGATCTTCTGACACTTCTTCTCCCACTTGTCATCCTGAACAGAAGTTTAGATATAAAGAAGAACTTTAACATGACTCACATTATACCAGATGCATTCATTAGTCTACTGTTGGAATAGATTGGAACACATGTTTTCAGAAATGCAAGGAGAAGATCATCGTTGTACCCAAGAAGAATTCTCTTTGTATCTGAAGGCCAGCTGGTAGGCAGCAAACACCAGCGGAGGGAGAGTGTATCGAATCCTTTGGTTCCCGCCTGCTCCAAAATGCTTCCTGGCTGTATTCAATATCTGAACAAAACAGAATTATAACACAATTAATAGAAACATCATTAGCCCTTTATTTAATATGAGATCTGTAATGGGAACGGAAAATTACCACTACCACCACCACCACCTCCACTTTTATTTTTTTAAACCATGCAGGAATGAGTGACTAGTAGAATATTACATTAGACATGAGAAGTGATGATTTAAGGTGAATCGGCATCATGTAATAGACGATGCAAGGGGCTTTGCAAGGGCCATTACTTTTTGCCCTTGATATACTTATATAGTTTCTTTCAAATGTCAGTCAACGCAACGCAAATTTGTCCGATTTATCCATTAGGAATTAAGATGACCACATACCTGATGGGGAAAGGGTAATAACAACGTTGCAAAATTAAAGCATTTTGATGGCAATTCACAAAAATTGTGAATTGTTATTCAAATCTTTGTTAATTTGATTTACAGCTGCTGCTTCTTGATCATTCCCCAATACTTGAGGTTGTGTAACAGTGAAAGTACACAAGATGCGTGTCGCTCTATTTCACTCTCTTTGAGTTAAAGAGTGAAATAGAGCAACACGCATCTTGTGTAAATACAGAGTACAACAGATTGGCAATTAATAAAAGCAAACTCATTAATAATAAGCATGCTCACCAGGTACTGTTGGTCGGGGTCGTCTGAATGCAACAGGTGAATGAAGCGGCCAACCAGACTCTGCTCCTCGGCAAAGTCCTCTGGGTCTGGGTCCTCGGCAGGCTGGTCTGGCTGGTCTTGAATTAGTGTGGACACAAGACTAAGGATGGCATCCACCTGGGAGAATGATTGTAAACGAGGATATGAGAATTAGAGGAGACCAACATTTATTTCATCTTTTTGTAGATGTTTTTTACCGAATTGGAAGTGATTGGCACATCCAAACTGTGTATTTGCACAAATTAATTGAAAGAACTTCTGCACTCAGCAGCTTCAAATGCAACAAAATGTTTATTAGTTGCAACGTTTCGATAATAGATTTTCGTCAGACTGATCTTAGCCGGCTTTTACTGAACGATAGCTGAACAATGAGCATTTCCCTTCATGATTGTGGGGTGTATGTGGTGGTGGCTCTGTGTGGAACTCACCTGCTCCTGCGCTACGATGGTAGTGTTAAAGTCCAAGGTGTTGCTCAGGACATAGCAGCTCATGGTTTTGCGTGACTCAAAGTCAAAGTACTCAAAGAGAGGTGGGAAAAACTTGAGCTTCAGAACAGTAAGGATGTTGTTGTAGGTATCCACTGGTATCTTGAGCAGCCTGGTCAGCTCCTTGGACACGGCACTACTGGTTGCAATGCTGAAAAAGCAAAAGAAAGGAGATATTAGTCTATGGTCTTTATTAGTTTAGGATATGAGTAAAGGATATACAGTTGATATGATTATATGAACCTTTATGCTTGGACGCACTTACTAAAATTGAAGTGAAAGGACACATTACAGACTTGGTTTTGTAAACTTTTACTTACTTGGAATACCTTTATATGTTTAATATTGTACAATACATTTCAAATTACTTCAATTTCAATACACAATTTTCTCTTTAGCAGGATCTGTGTATTCATTTACACTTCTATTAACCCTCTGGGGTCAGGCACAACGCCGGCGCTACGCTTGTACATTCCTCGTTTAAACTTTAAATCCCAACCAAAGAGTGTGGTTGGCAGCTTTCAAAAGTGCAGACAAGTAGATTTACTCAAGTTTGGTTTTTGCTGATATGCCAAAACGAAGAGGAACAGACTTTTTTGAATTTCACACTTAACAAACAATGACGGACATACAACTTACTGTTCCAAATTGAGCTTGTTAAAGATCTCAACGGTGCTCTCTAGGACTTTGTCCACATAGTCCACACGATCAGGGTAGCACTTCATGGCCAGGTTTATGAGGGACACCTGGAGAGACACCACGTCCTCCGATGGCATATCCTGGCGAGACTAGAGAAAGGGAAAGGAGGTTGGAGACATGTATGAAGTATGGATGGATCCCATGCATATGTATTTTAAGCTAGGTAATATATGACCACCACGAGGCGTACCTGAATGACAGTGGCCACTTGCTGGGAGAAGATGTCAAACAGTTTGATTTCAGCCGGGATACCGGGGCCATCTTCTCGGTGTGCAAAGAGTGCTAATCTGAGAAGTAGAGCAGGTATTAGCATTTGAGCGCTCATAATTGCATCTACAAGACAACTTTAAACATTGACATTTTCAATTATTATATATTTCTATATATCTGTATTTGTTTATCTTGGCTAGGAGACGAACCCCTAGCAAGGCTACCTGTGCTAGATTTGCAGCATTTGGAGAAAGATGCGAGGTAAAATGTACCTGTCAATAAGGGCGATGATAATGTTTTTGACGTTGACGTGCTGGTGTAGTTCAGCACACGAGCGAAGAAACGGGTTGAGTGTCTGAAGATGGAATTCATCTGGGAACACCTGAGAAACACAACAGGTACAGAAATCCTTAGCGTTCAGGAATAGGCTTAGGTTAAAAATGTTTTGCTGCTTATATAAATGCAGCAACCAACAGACATTTATGAAGTACTACCATGACTAAACCACTATATTCTTTGAATGAGATGCTAATACTGCATAAATAAACTCTGCTTATATACATGCAGCATGAATGTTTGACAAATAGGTTTTAGGCCATGATTATTCATACATTATTGTTGCCATTAAGCCACACGAAGATTATCACTAACGGAAACGGGCTTCCATTTATAGTGTGAAGACATGGATTGCAATTGCAGACATAAACGTGTGGTTGATTTTAGCATTTCACTAAAGCAGTGTCTACTGCACATTTATGTTTCTAGTGCAATGTGAGAGAGGCTTGGTTGGCTTCAATGAGACCCATATGACCGGCTTTTCCAAATTTCAAATCGAGCTGTGGTTCTGGCACAACCAAACATCCTGCAGCAGCTTTAATGCACAAATGTCAGAAAAGCAATTCCTTATTGTATTGGGCATGTTAGCAGTAATACATATACCTATTTAAAAGTCTTTAATCTGAATCCAGGGTACACAAAGATAATCACACCTACATTACATTAATGTAGGTGCGATACATACCTGAATGATGCACTCCATGAGATACTCCTGTGCAAGTGAATCTCTACAGTTTACCACCTGCTCCAGCACACCTGGTAACACAACCTGGAGATACAAAGAGTTTAGAAAACATACATTTGCTAAAAAGATTGACATGCAGACAGATGCACTATTATAATGTAATAACTATTATTATTATTTTGCAAGGATACAAATGAAATATCACAGATTTTTTCTTTAAAACATGCATTTTGTATTGCATGTCTCCTGGCTTCACTAAATCATCCGTTACCAATATGATTAGTCAAATGACTTTGTGCATCACTTCGGTACTTTCTGTCAAGTGTAATATAGCGTGAGCACGCTCTTGCCATGGACTGTAAACAATAACACATTCTCTTTCGGAATCAATGTGTCATGTCAATACATTGCTTGTGAAAGTCTGTGGACAAAATAAAGTGAATGGCAATACAAGTACTTTGCACAACAATGTCTTATCACAAAGACCAAAGTGCTACCGCTACTGTTCAGGTTTGTGGAGGAGGGAGGGCTAAAATGGATGAATCACCCAGACAGGTATGGTCCTTTAATCTGATGTCAACGATTGACCAGAATGGCTAATGATGGTGCCATCAAGCATCCACTGCTTTGTATCCAAAGTGAAGCATTTGCTAGCTGCTGTGTATAGCCTGCTGTAACCCCCCTGAATTTGGTGTGGGAGCTCCACCCTTTGTGGTAACAAGAGCATAGCATGCACCTCAACACAACATAATTAGTGCGATTAGATGCACAAATGCCTTTGCTGGTACAAACCTGTTTGTACTTGTCCACATTGACTCCTTCCAGCTGGCTTAGGCGAACAAGATTTGTTCCCACCAGGATCCGAAGCTCTTGCCTCTCCTTTTCCCTCTTCTCACGGTCACGGCTGTGGCCCTGGTGCTGCATTCGCACCCAAAGCTTGTTCATCTCGGCAAAATTAAGCAGGACAAAGTCGATGGAATCGTTAATGTCGCCAGTCATCTCTTCAGTCCCTCTGTGGGTAGATAGAGGTAGAGGTGGAGGAGTTAGGCTACAACAATGATGTTGGTTAAAAACAGAGTGCTTAAGCCATCTTCCAAATACCACCACATCTAGATTGTAAAACTGATAATCGTTTATTGTGGTACATTGCATGCACAGTCTACGTTTTTTCTAGTGTGCAGCATTGACAGTCTACTATGTAGATGTCCTGCAGTGCTTTTGTGACTGCATCTACATAGTACTACATAGTAATACTACTTAGAATGGTCAAAGTTTAATGGTTGTCTATAACAATGCGTTTTGTTGTGCAGACTTATTTTTTACCTGTCCGTTTTAAAAATAAATGGTTTTAAAAAGTGCATTAGAAATACCTCACTGGTACATAATTACTCCAAAAGTCTCACAGCTATAATAGTATTTGAAAGGGCACTTATTTTGCCACCTGATGCCTGGTTGGATGCTAAAACTTAATGACATGAGTAGCCAACATTTTTTAAGGGATTGTAATGGTCTGTCATCTTTAGACCTGATGGCAAAATATATGCACCATTTAAAAACCATAAAGTTCCATACTCAGGCGGCTCCCCATCATCTGGGAGGATGTTGCGAGTGCACTGCAGTAGGTAGTTCCTGAGGAAGAGCCCCCGAAGAGGATGCTGGACACCACGACACATCTCTACCAGGTCCTTCAGGATGTCCTTACGGGACTGAGGAAATGAGCGCACGTACACCACCCCTACGGTAATCAGGAGGTAGCTGGTGGAGTAGACGAGGAAACGTTGGTTAGTGGCCAAAATAAAATTTATAATAATTGAAAAAGTATACAGATAATTGAAAACAATGATAAATATTGTTCAGTAAATACAGTATAATGGCTTGTTATCATTTAAAAAAGTGACAATTTGTGCATTTCAATATGTTTCCATTGATGTTTTGTGTTAATTTGTGATTGCTAAATAAAACACACTGGCCATGGCCTTCTTGCAGTAATGCGACGTCTTGCCATGCGACGTCTTAGCAAAGTGAAGCAAAACATGTCACTGGAGGCACCCATTGTAAAATAAATCTAACTACACCGATTATATTAAATTATATATAAAGTTTAACATTATTCTTCCCTCTATATCGGCACACTGGTCCTTTAAGTAGGATTGAGTTCAATACAAGACTTTATAGGCCTAGTGAGTAAAAAGAGTACTTACAGCCTAGGAATGATGTTGCCAGCATATTGGACAAGTTCATAAAGGTCAGAAACCTTGCGGCCCTTGGCAAACTCATCGGTCAAATAGACCTCCAAGTAGTGCAGCTCATCAGAGATGGCCATGTCTGTACTTACAATTAAGGACCAAGGAATGAAACCTCATTTCTACAATTTAAAAACAATGTAAAGATAATATGTACAAATATGTAATTTTTAAATTTTTAAGACTCGAAATTACATTCTAGTAACATTTGATTATTCCTCACATTATATAGCCATCAACTGTTATGTGTGTTAGACATGTGGTTTCCTGGGCCTTGCAGTATGAAAATCATACAAGAGACATTCAAAAACATCTTAATGCTTTCCAGTCGATGATCAAGGATAAGATGTGTAGTGTTGAACTTAAGAACTACAAGGTCTCACCAATCAAAACATATTCACATTTAACAATGTACCATTGCAAAGGATACAGAGCTCATAGTAACTCTTGGGGGACAGCATTGAGGTCCTCAATTCTCCAAGCATGTTAGAAGCATGCTTTAGAGCATCCATTAGCTTGTTCTTGTCCTGTAGGCATATTCACCATGAACAGGAGAAACATAAATGTTATACATATAATAACTTCAAATATTCACTTATATCAAAGTGATGGACATCAGAAATATGTAATTTACTTCTAATTATGTAGTTATTAAGGGTAACCAAGTGGTGCATTAAGCATCAGAAAATGATGTTCCATCAGATCCATCGTGAACTGAAGTAATTTCGATTTCATTCTATTCAATTCGATTTAATGGGTCGAGTCTATTTACCCTCCTGGCTACGTAGCCGAGTGGGTGACCAATTATCGTACACTTGCATGGCCAAGGCTGCGACACATTACTGACCTACACTCCCATTACGGCACGGTGCAGCTGAATGAAGCTACATCAGATATACAGAGTTTTGGACTTTGAGGACTTTCAAAGACAGGAGTTTAGCTGACTTTTTATTAATATACGTTTTTGACATTGTCTTGACAAGATATTTGGTAGGTGTGTAGTGAATACTAATTGGTAATTTATCAGTAATTTATCAGTTTTAGGTCATGTTGTGCCTCACATAGTTGGAAGTTACCAATATGTTACAATGTATATTTTTTATTGAAAACATGAGTAGAATAATGTGTCAGCAGGGATAATACATGTATGTGCAGGAAATTCAGTGGCATTTCGATTCTACAACAATGAGAAAACATGTCCGACCTACCAAGCATCGTTTCATCTGAAAGGATTGGACTTTGACTGCCTGCACAGCCTCATCCAGAAGCTTCTCCTGCTCATCCTGGGGAGACTGGGTAGTAGGCTGAAAGATATTGCACAAATGTTTACATGAATAAACGTTCCATGTAAAAAATGAAATCCATTTAATTGAATGAAGCCAGAAATTATTGATTTTTCCAAGTTATCCAGACACAAATCCTTTTGGGAGAAAGTATTGATTATTCTAACAAAGTTCTCCAAGTGGTTCTTGGAGACCAGCTTTTGTTTTCATGTATTCATTTCATCGGGTGAATAAGTGCAGATTTCCCATGAAAGAAAAGGCTAATTTATTTTTTACCGTTTGTAAAAGCATAGTGAATTGGATGCATCTTTTATTGAAAACAAAAAGCACACACTCACTCTGGCTGAAACGAAACAACACTTATCCTATAGTATTCGTTCCCAATTCGTGAACCCAGCTACACAGGAAAAACGTATATGCCTCCAGGTAATGAACACGTTCATTTGATCTCTGATATAGTAAGAGGTCTGCAGTACAAGGTAATTGACCGTCAAGGGCATAAATCTTTAATATTGAAATTGAACATGCGTCTTTTTCTAACTGATGGTGGCGGTGTTTAGTCACATAACCGCAATCCCTGTCGAAAAAGAGCTGCTCTCGAAAATTGCGAAGTCCTAATCTAATATTTATTATATATAAAAGTTCTAAACGGCAATGAGGTTTTAGTAAAGCCTGGCAGAATAAAGTAGTACAGGAATGCTTTTATATGAATATTTTGTCGCATGAATTGCCAGGTAAAGGTGGGGACTAAAAGCCACAATTGCGTTAACGGAAGCAAGTAGAACTGACCGTATAAAATACATGATCGATATACGGTCAGTTCTAGGCATGAAGATAACTACGTTTAAATATGCAAACACGTCCACATTTGCTCCAAATGGGGGCAGGCAACGAAGAGGATAAAGAAAATGCCCATTTCCTGCTTAGAAAACACTATGAAAATGCGGAGGAGGGCGGGTAGACTTGGACTGTGTTGTACTTATTCAAAACGTACACAGAAAAGGGTTTAAGGATTTCAGAAAGCACATTAAGGTCGGGAAACCATGCCTAACTACAGTGCTACATGTGTGGAGAAGTACGTGACACGTCGGGGAATACAACAAACAACTGCAATAACATATTCCTCTTGACGTGCCATTGCCATTTTTGCACAGCAGAGGTTAGCAGTTGCTAGCTAAGATTCACTCCACTTCCAATCTTGCTACTGGTATTACAGATGAAACGCGATCTTGTGTTTAGACCGTTTTAGTAAACAAATCGAATTGTTGTGACATTTGATACATTAGCTTATAACATGTATAGCAACTTACGGGTTAGCCAGTCGCTAACGTTACTTCGGTCACATTAGGCCTTAGCAACACAAATAGTCTGAAAGAGGACGGCATCGGTCTTAAGATCGACACAAGTTCATGACATACATAAAGCCAAACAATGTGAATGCAATTTATAATAATGTACTACAACTATATTGTACTCCACTTACCATAATAATTGGACGTGTCAGAGCGGATAAACTGGTGGCCTAGACAGTGTTCCTTGTCATGTGACACAGCCCTCGTCCAGAAACTCCGCTTGGCCTAAATAAAAATAAACCACAACGTGTAGAATAATACGTTTGAGGCTTTGTACAAAAGTCCAATCTTTTTTTAAAATATGAAAACAAGTTTTTTTAAACATTGAATGTTCATATGTGTAAATGTTTAATACTTAAACCAAAGCTATATTAGAACTATATTAAATATGAAATAGTCACGCACGCGCAGTACACAATTACCGAAGCAGCCAATCAGCATGCGAATGTGTCTTTTTTTTTGCCATTTTTTCCGCGAAAATACATTCAACCATGATGCGTGCAAGTCAGCTCCAACTTTAGCTTTGTCGGGCACGAGTGACTAGTCTAAATGGAGATGGATATATTTGCCAAACTTGCTGGCAAAATGGGTATCGGTTCTGTGAAATTAGTTCGGTGAGTATTTAAACTAGCATGCAAATGAATCGTAATATTGTTGACCTAAAGTGGTTTTGGTCGTTTAAGTGTAGTTATTGAGTTGGCTACGTAGACTTTATAGCGTTAAAGGTTCGATAGTGTCCATATAACGTTACTGTCTATTGGTGACCCAGCACACTTTGGAGATATACTGATGATCCACGAGGATGTTATTATCTTACCCGGCGGTTTAACGTTAGTTTGTGTGTCCGAGGTGAAACAAAGCTACGACATATGCACAAAATATCTGCAAATGTTTTTGTAAATGGTTGCTCTATATTGAACTGTCAGTTATCTGCGTTGCATGACGGTATGCAACGCAAAATACTGTGACGTGAGTTATGTGTAGAGCTACGTAAACGGTACCAACTACAGCAGCGACGATACCAGCCAAACATGTTTCAAGTCTCACCGAAACTTTGACAAGCGCTGCGATTTTCAATGGGATGACCGATTGAACAAGAAGGGACCATGATAATACGGAATGTTGGGTCACAACATTTGGTCTGGATTAGCCGCGAGCGATTAAGAGAACGTTCGACCTATTTCCCCTATTCATATATTATCTTCATTTTCATAGTTTTCGGAAGTGATTGAAGGCTTCACAGGTGTGGGTGTCCTAGCATTTACCTATCTACCAGATGTAAAGTAGCTCGGCCTTCAGCATAATAGTCAGGTACTAACTGTAGCCTTTTGTGTGGTAGCAGTGATTTGCAATAATTGTATTCTTATAATGGAAAAATGTACAGTAATATAGATAATTGAAAAGTAGTTCAGTAAATTAAGTAGTATGGCCTGTCAAGTGATTACCACTTGACCTCATTAAACCTTAAATTGTAATGGTCCTAGCCATGGTTAATAAGGATTGATTGTAAATTGATCAATAAAAGTGAGTAACTATGAGAATCATGCTCGAGCGCTTTGGTAACTGCAAGAAATGTGTTGCACCGCTTCCTCTTGACAGCGGGATAATCCAGCGTTCTTGGCCAATAGGGTTAACGTTTGTGCTCTGTTCTTTTTTTGATTGGCTAGGTCAACCACACGAGCATGTCTCAGTGAATACTTTTCAGTGATTACTGTTTGGCTAAAAATATTTTTTTTCTGCTTCACAGAAAGGCAGAAGAATACGGCCGTTTGTCTCAGGTGAAGTGCGTGGCTCTAAACAAAGTTACACCAACCAGTGAAGCAGTGATATGTCTAGATTTGGCTGCCTCGTACATGAAGATGCCTCTCGACAAAGTAAGCATTTTCCCACTGCAGTTCCACCACAATGATTGTATCCTAATTGCAATTTTCCAATATTTGGTGTGTTTAGCTAGATGAAAAGCATTAATTCTACAACTGTAAAAACACATCCAGCATTTAATGATCTTCTACTTTCAGCACCCATGTAAACTAATGTGGTTGTCTCACTGGGCGTGTCTTAGAAGCATGGACAGCATTAGGAAGGTGTTGATTCTCAAAGAATACTAATAATAATGTATTACAAAAGTAAAGTAAAGTAACAAAAGGACTTTAAGTGAACAAGTTGGCAAAACTTATTTCCGAATTACAGTCTAGGAGGTGTAACAAATGTGCTCTATATCTCTCAATCTGTATTTGTCTCTTTTTTTAAACATTAAGTTTTTCCTAACATTAAATTCTCTTGTAGTACATGGCCTGCTGTAATAGATATGAACTGAAAGGGCAAGTAAATGTAGGAAAATTACATTACATATAATTGGCTTGGCATATTGGCTGTCCCCCTCCACCTGAATAATTCTTCCTAAACCCTTGGATCCCTTATATACGTTATGGAGCAAATAACTTAATTTCTTTCTTTTCTTAAGGAATATGCCATCACACTGTCTGGGATAACCAAGAAGCTGTACCTGAGTAACCTTAAGGCAATGGAGTGTTTGCTGGGTCTGGAGCGTCACCTAGGTCTGGGCGAGCTGGGTGTTCAATATGGCTGCATGGAAGCAGTGGGAGTAGCGACACAAATACTGGAAAGGTGTGGTCAGCCGTGTTTTAACATTTTCTCCGAGGTTTCATGACAGAACTATGCATACATGATGAATATATCCGAAATAATAAGGGATAATTGGTTCATGAAATTGAATTGCGCAATATCTCAAAACAGTACATTTCACATAACTTCAAACACTCAATTTTGTGTGTCTGTGTCTACTACATGGTTCTCTGACAGTAGACATTTTTTATTAAATATTTACGAGTTGTCTGCAAGTTGTACCTGTTGGACGTTGTGCACATTTGTGACACAAACCCTTTTCAGAGCCAACATTCATTTTCCCCATAATTGCATGAATTCAACAACCTCCATATTGGTGTTATAAGCATCCCTATAGGTTAATAGGGATAGGTTTAGGCTTTATAACATACTCAATGGGCTTATTACATCTAGTGATATCTTTATTAAGATTGATGTCATTCTATTGAAATTAGTCAAGCATATAGCATATATGCTTGATTTATTTGTTGTAACATGGCAATGGCCATGTTTACATGGCAAAATGTAAACATGGTTTACATTTTGAGTTTAACATTACCAGTGTCCTGTGACAATATTGACCAGTATTGACCAGAATACTGTTGAAGAAAGAGCAACTCCATCGTATTTCTCCACCTAATTGAGCAGTTTTGGTGAAACGTAGGCCATACAAACGTTTTTATATACAGATTTCCGAATTTGTATACACATCAGATTTAGATTCTCTTTTTACTTTGTGAAACCTGCACGCCAGACATTTCATAACTTATTTAGTTCAAAAATATATGTTTTCAAATAGTGTTCAACCGCTATGCTATTAATGCATTTAGAATTGAATTTCCCTTTGGTCTGTCTTTTTTAGGTACAAAAAAAGCCTCCCTTCGGCTCAGCAACAGGACCTGGACCTGTCTAAACCTCTTTTCACCACCACTGCTCTCTATTCGGCCTGCAGGTCAGTGGATTAAGTTGGTTCATTTTATTTATATCATCCAGAGGTTGGGAACCTGTGTCCCCTCCCCCGGGGCTCCCTGGCTGTAAAGATATGAATCACTGTATGCATCATTATTTTGTATATAATTTATATATTCTCCATTATAAAAACTAAAATTTCAAGGCCCGTTTATCAGCTCAAAATGTACGTCTCGGTCGCTAGGTTACAGGGTGCTGTGGATTTGCACCTTCTGTTTTCCCATAATGACCAACCTTTGGCGCCGTAGGCTATTTTGGTATGGTCACTGTTTTCATATGCATACAGCAAGAATTCCATCAGGGAGAAGCTGAAGGGCAAGCAACGTTGTTTGATGAGAAACCAGTAGAGGTTTTAGAGAACTAGGGTGACCTATTTTGTGTGTTGTTTTTTTGCATTTCAATCTGTTCAAAACATTTTTTGAATATAGATGTCTAAAGATAAAAGTTGACCAAAAGCTGGCAGCGTCATCTGGAGCCAAAAAGGCTGTCTTTGGTCGTCTTTCAGTCCAATTCCAGAGTTTTGGACAGGACATCTGCAGTAAGTAGTAGTGTGAAACATTAAATTACTTGTGTGTGTGTGTGTGTGTGTGTGTGTGTGTGTAAATGAGCATTCTTGACCATTTTCACTGTCAATTCCTATTCACCTTGTATTATCTTAGAACTAGCCATTAGTGTTGGATTTGATCCACATCATGTTAATATGTACACAAGGGGGCAGTATAGCATTTAAATGCAAGGCATGTATGTATTCCCTCGACCAATCAGGGAATGCAGAGACAGGTGACACTGCAGGAGTCCACGTCTTTGCATTCACTTAGGTCTGATGTCTGAGTAATGACATTCGTGTATTTTGCTTTTGCTGAGCAGAAGAGTAATTTGACTCTTAATCATTTCCAATTTACGTTGTGGGTGGCGTTGTCCAGGAACATAGTTTACAGAATGTTTTACTCTTTTTGAGAGTTGTGTTGCTATTTGGTTTTTTAGCTCTGTCACACTTTACAAGATGTATCTGGACCAGTGCAGGAGGGATCTTTCCACAGCAGTTGTAGTTGTGGTTCGCAATCCAGGTCCAACATTTTTGAAGTCAAAGTGATCTGTTTAACAAATTCATATAGAATATCAAAGTTCATAAGTAGGATGTAAAAACAAAGTAAAAAGGCTAGGAGTTTGATGACCAGAATGGAAAAATAATGAATGAATAAGGTTTATGGTACATTCCAACCTTATCTGTAGAGACGCTTCTGAGATTTGTCAAACCAGTACTAACGGAGAGACATTAACTTTATTTTCATCATAATTGTGTTAAAAATTACATTAACTAACTTATCCAAATTGAATAAGATTTTGGGCTGATGCTGTCTTCTAAGAGTACATTGTGTGGCACTTTCACTGTGTTCTCTCTACAGAGGAACCTACTACTAAAATGCCACAGAAAAAAATGGCACCGAAAAAAGCACCGAAAAGACTTGAACCAATGGCAAACCTTGAAGTGTTGGATGGTGAGTTAAAACATTGTTCTTGTACAAACATCTTGAATGTATTTATGTAAGTGGAATAAATAAGACAGTTGTCTAGAACTGTTCTTGAGTGTGAGAATAGCCACAATAGTTCCTTATAAAAGTCAGAATAATATTTATTTGCTCTTTTTTTTAAGCATAAATTTGTTAGTAGAATGTTTGGCTTCAAAATTTGAACCATTGACTTCTTTATTAAAACACAGATTTGTTTTTAATTTACATCAGATGTACATCTACCGGATGAGCTTTATCAAATGATCCTCAGGAGCTTATAAAATGTGGTGTGTAATGTTGATTAACTCTCTTCCAGAGGATTGTCTGCCATCCTCCGTTAAGCAACAGAAGGAAGAGGATCCGGCAGAAGAAGGTACGACGGAGATTGGACAGAACTATGAGGAGTGGAAGAGGAAAATTCTGGAAAATGCTTTGAAATCAAATGCAGCGATATGTGATTCGTAGATGGCCCTTAAGATATCTTTTTTTTTTTTTTTAACCATTAGAATAGTTTTTATTGATTGGACATCATTAGGAATCGGGTTTGACAATTATAGGCATTACAGTAAACAACATGGCTTAACGGTTGTTCAATGTCAAATATTTATTATGTCCTCATATTTTTTTCTTTCCATGTTCACATTAAAGAATGAAATTATAAATATTCTTGCTTCTGAGGAATCATGAATTTCCAAGTAAGATCGGGTACTAGGGACATAGCGGCTCGGTGACTCAACCTGTTGGTGTGCTGACCCCGTAGGCAATATACCTTGTAGTGTACCAAGGACACCAACCGATGGTCTTATGCTACATGCCATTCCCCCTCGTCTTCAACCCACTTTCCTGTCTCTCTTCACAGTCCTGTCCAAAAAGGTCCACAGAAATGCCCATAGAAATGTATAAGAAAAAATAAAACAACCCTTTCCAACCTCACCCAGTGTCTGCCCTAATAACCGCATGGAATCTTCGTTTTTTCCAGGAGTACACCACCTAATTCTATCTTTTTCGGTGTTGTACACCTTCAACTCTTTACACGAGTTAGCACCAACCCACATCATGTGTAATCCGTTCTACTCTAGGCCTTTTACAGGTTAAAGTTCACAAGGTAAACAGTGTGAACATCTGAGATTCCATCAACCCTTGTAGTAGCCTCTTAGTATTTCATTATGTCAGTACTAGGTTTTGAAACTGAAGTGTGTAGGCACGAGGCAAGCATCACAGCGCCATCTAGAGGTAGACCATGACTTCAACTATCGTCGTCCAACGTTATCCAAAGGTTTTCATTTGTTTATCAGGTTAGAAAATGCATATCAGAGCTCATATAGAAATGAATACAACCCCGTAGGCCTATAAAGGCCAATCCACATTCTTTCTCAAAATATTATATAATATAACACACGCATGCATGGGCACAGTTGAGACGTCATCTTATCCAGACATGACCCGATTCGTTTTTTCTCCAAAGATCCTTAAATGTTTGTCTGACAACTGCTGTGCTCATATTGAAGAAGCCTCATATCAACTGTTCGGTTGTTAATGTGAAGTGCTGCAAGATTTGTGTTCTTTCTGCCAGGAATGAACGTTCAAGCGTAGGTTTGATGCACTAAAACAATTATGAGGTAATAGGGAATTGGCCGATTAAAACGTGTAATTATTTTTAAATCAACAACAATTGTAGGCCAGAAACTGAATAAATTAAACAAATAGACATATTAGCCTCGAATTCGGCTTAACATCTTTCAGGAAAGTTGTCAATGGTAAAAAGTTGTCTGGCAATTATTTACATTTTATCTTCACCTTCGTAACATTGCCCAAAGTTGTTGACTGCATGCTCGACAACTTGTATTAATTAATGAACATCGTTTATTACGTAGGGATTTTAGGATTCAGCTTTAGTCTGTCGTCCATTGACATCGTTTGTATCTCTGATGCGTCAAGGATAAATGATCTCCACGTGAAGCGGTAGTTCACACAGCGCCTCGTGCGAAGCGCGTACGAAAGCCTGCGAGGAGCAAGAAAGCCGCAAAGTCCTGCGAAAAGGAGACGAATCCCGAGTCATCATGACGTTCAGTCCCATTTGGTTATCATTCTTTAATATCGAATCGATACAAATAAAATGTTTGTATCGCCACCTTTCAGTTAAAACGATTAGGCAAATGCGCAGAAATACGCTGTAAAATCCATCAATTCTGATGGCAGAAATGAGCAGCAACAGTTGTGACACTATACTAACAGTAGCCTACCTGTGAACCTTTCTTTTCAAATGACCATTCTCCAGGCTGAAAGCTGTGCCCACACAAATGTTCGGTGACCTCTACCCATTGTTGGTCAATAAAGCAGGTGGAAATTTGGAAGCAGTAATTGGTTTGTATATATTTGTATTGTTTGATATAGTTTTTCATAATTTATATACATTCTCCAAAAAACAATTATAAGCTTTTTCACCATTTAAACAGTTGGCTCCTTTTGCAGTACTTGATACTTGAAGGAATAATTAGGCACATAAGTAATTATATCCAATTATATGTATACGTGTAGCGCAGTGATGTCAGAGTGCCTTTTTTGCCATCTCCAGTAATGGAGGAGGGCTGTAGGAGGAAAGACACAACACCCCCAAAGCAGGGATTCAGATTTAGAAATCTAGAGAGAGCACATTTAAATTAGCTACATTATATAATGTTGTATATTGTACCAAAAGGGCTATGGAAAGTCAAGGGTCAACTTTTTAATCTTTTTTGACAAGTAAAATTAAATGAAACCTTGAATAGCCAACTCAATATTTGGTTAATGAGGTGTTTCTGACCAACTAGTTTTGAGTGTACATGAGGTTATGTTGGGCCTGATTTTATGATATGATAAGTAGCTAAAGATAAGTAGCCATAAAGTCAAGTAAGGCATTCTGCCAAATGTTTGCCTGAGCAAAAATAAAAGTGAATTGGCAGCAAATTTTCTGAAAACATTTGACCCCCTCCATCAATGTTTTCCACATATTTGTTGCACTTTGCTGTATTCCATAACTTCATCAAAAGTAGCCTAAACCACAAAGCTCATTTGCATGTGCAAAATATAAATAGTTTTTGCAGCAATATTTGCCAAAGGATTTCCAATGCCGCAGGCCTTTCAGTTTGGTAGATGAAAATAAATCAGATTTAGACCAGGATCAATCTATAGCACTATGTAACCTACATCACATTTCATCTGGAATAAGTTGTTTTAGGGTTTATTTTCCCTGTTTCCCCAATGTAGGCCTACTTGGAAAAAATGCAGCAGGCTACAATCAGGACTCCTATAGCCATACCTGCGTGGTGGAATGGAGGATTATTGGTGGACAGGATATAGACATGTTACAACGGACTGCAATTGCAACACATTTGTAGAGGCATCGCATCATTAGGAAGTGTGGTTGGGGTTGTAGTATTTGGTCAATTGTTGAAAAAAAGAATGTGCGCATTGTTTATATTTTCAATGATAATCCTTCAAAGAACGAGTTGTCTGGCGAGTTTCGCTTATTTAGTATCTTACATTTTTAGGTCCGCCATTGCATTCTGCCTTGAGTCTCTTTAACCATGTCATTATTATCCACGAAGCTTTATTTTTCCCTGAAAGTGTTTTTGTTATTATTGGGCAGTATCGGCCCCAAACATACAACAATGTTCTCCAGATTAGAATAAAAGTGTTACACCAGATCATCACAAGATGGCGCCAAGGGTAGCTTTAATGGTCATTTGGAGAATGTTTATATAGTTCTGTGGAAAATCAGAACCTCATAATCACTTATCAAAAACAATGCGAATAAACGAGGAGAAAAAAAGGAGAAAACACGGCACAGTCTTGTGAGGGAAGTAGATAACGGTAGGAAGGTTATACGATTATTTAGCTGTCTCTTTTCCCAATTGACTTTAAAATCATAGGGTTCATGAGTTGAGTTAATAGCGAACCTGGCAACCTAGTCAACCTATACTTTTTGTTCTGGAGACATCCCCAAACCCAATAAGGTCAATGACGTCACCGGCTGAATTAACAAGGTAAGTAAGGAGCTTTAAACAGAGGCCTAGCTTTACCTAATGCCTTTTTGCAGCACCGTTGGTGTCTTTTGCGTGCCTGGTGGTTGGAACAGACAACGGTTGATCAGGGGCGTTGCTAGGACTTGAGGAGTTTCGGGGCAAAGCCGGACCCTTGTAGCGGGCCTGGGGGATCCTCCCCGTAATGTTTTTTTTTTATGAACTAGCTCTATTTTGATGGATTTTTTTAAATGCACTCTGGCACCTTATTTAAATTCAAATAAAATGTCTTTGTCATTGTAGTATATCTGCTGCTTGAATGACACACAGAGAACCCGAAATGTGTGCTAAAGTTTTTGATCAACAATGTAATTATTTTCAAGGGCTGTAATGTGTTATCGGTATGACAGATCAATAGATCCAGGGCTAAAAAAAATAGAAAAAAAAGAAAAAGAAAAAGAGATGTTGGGAGATCTGGGCAAGTCATAAAACATCTGGGGCTTTAGCCTCGGACTCTGCGTCTTACACCCCCCATGATGTGGTGTGATTGACTTGATTTTTTAAGATATTTGAGAGACGCTCGTCGCTATCTGTATTTTGCTAAAAGTACCGCAAAAGTAAGTAATATTGTGACTTTACTCATTCATTTAAAGTGGAAGTATTAAGTAAAATGACATTTATTACACTTTGAAAGTAACTTGGCCAACACTGCCGATCATGTATGTGTAACCTTGTTATAAATCCAATATCCACCTGGGGCTGTATTTTAACTGCTTGCGTAGCCGGACAATTGCGTTTTATTCCACTTAGCTGTTTTCATCACTTCCTGATTGAGACGCTGTGCACCAGTGTTGCATTTTACGTGTGTGCGTGTGTGTGTGTATGTGTGTGTGTGTGTGTGTGTGTGTGTGTGTGTGTGTGTGTGCATTTTTGTGTGTGCGTGTGTGTGTGCTGCATGAGTCACCCTGCAGGCCTCTGATTGGCTGGTAGTGCGGGGAGGAGGAGGAGGAGGGGTGGCTCCATTTACACATTAGAGAGCGAGAGAGAAAGAGAGAAAGAATCTCATTCATAAAGAGAAAAATTCATTCATGAAAGCTGCCCTGCCTCACAGAGAGCGAGAGAGATAGTGAGTTTGTGAGGAGTTTATGGGAGAGTCTAGCAGAGAGGTGGTGAGTAAGAGAGTTTGTAGATCATTGTGATGGGACTTCTCTCTGCGTGGAGTACACTGGACCAGGACAGCTTTTAGACCACGCCGAGCCTCTACCACACAGGTGAGTACCAAGCGTGTACAGTAATGCTTGAGTATGGGCATATCGTATGATATAGAAGGGGTTGGTTGATTGGTTGTGGGACCGAAGATAAACTTCCCCCATGTCTTTCTCCTTTCATCACCACACCTCATGTCGGACCTGGAAATCTGGATCAAAATGATGAACTGCCATTTCTAATCAGCACAAACCAAGTTTGTACACATATGTTGTATGATTGCCTGCCAGGATCTATAATATCCATATGGAGAGCAAACCATGTCAGATTCCAGAGTACCATCAGCACGTAGCCTACACAGACCAAACATCCCTTCACAGCATGCACACACTAACAAGGAAGTCACCCGCCGGCTACCTAACCGGCTGCCTGAGGTCTGACTCCCATGCTGTCTGCTGCTCTCTTCCCCAGGCATGCTGCAGCGCACCAAGTACAGCCGCCTGCGCAACGATTCCCTCAGCTCCCTGGACGACCGACTCCCGGACACCAAGGGAGACCCGCAGGCTCTGGCCTCGCCGCTCGCCCCGCTGCATGCCCAGGACCCCCGACCCCAGGCCCCCAACGGAGAGAGCAGCACCCTGAGGGGCTTCATCCCCCGCATGGCCGGCATCTCGCTGCTGGGTGGCCTGGGGGCGCTGACCCACAAAAGCGGGCACAGAAACACGGACAGACGCACGGACGAGCGACCCGTCTCGGACGCGGACGCGGACTGGACGCCGGGCCAAGCGTCCCGTTGCCACGCCGGAAGAACCAAGGGGCCCATCGCTCTGCATGGGTGTCCCCTTCACCCGCAGCGAGGTGGTTTGTCCCGTTTGAAGATAGCCCCCCCGGAAGAGGAGGGCCCTGAGAACACCGTGGTCCATCATCATCATGTGGAGGTATATGAGCTCATACATATTCATCATGCTGTTGTTGTAGGGAAAATAACCACATCCACTGGGGAGAACATGAGGAGGGAAGCCTGTGTCATCAAGTCTTGATTTGCATGTTTGAGTTGTGCTAGTTCTAAACAATTCCCCAATTAGCATTTTTGCAACTTATAGGCTGCTTTAGTTTGACATTGGATTAGTGATGAAGTGCTACTGTCATGTACTTTGGACCCTGTCAAGATCCTACAATAGTCACTTTCACATCTAATGCTTGCTCTACATGCACTAGGGCTGCATGATTATGATATGATACTGATGATTGCGATTATTTGACCCGATATTTTTATTGCGATTATTCATCGCATTTAACAGATTATCGATTCAACTCATACTCTGTGGCTCCTACTTTATATAAAAGACTGATAATACTGTTAAAGCAATTGCTGAGTTATAATGGTTTGTATTCGTATTGGTTTGTATTTGTATTATTTTAATGTTACTTGCAAACAAAATTTGAATTATCTATGTTTTAAAAAATGTGTTCATATATATATTTATATTTAACACATTAATTGTGACCTCTAATGATAATCTAGTTGCAGCGGCCAAAATCCCCATTTCGATAAATATGTAATTAATTAGGTAGCCACACACACTCACACACACACACTCACACACACACTCACACACTGCTGGGCTCAGACTCCCCTCTTCCGCCCCTCCCCTCCAGGCAAAGCTACCTGTGTGGGCAGTAGTGACTCATCCTGGCTCTGTGCTCCTCCTTTCTAGACCTGCTGTCAGAGAGAAAGAAACTGTGTGTGTGTGTGTGTGTGTGTGTGTGTGTGTGTGTGTGTGTCAGTGTGTGTGTGTCAGTGTGTGTGTGTGTCTGGCTGTGAATGTGTGTGTGTGTGAGAGAGAGAGAGAGAGAGAGAGAGAGAGAGAGAGAGAGAGAGAGAGAGAGAGAGAGAGTGTGTGAGCGTGTGTGTGCGTGCGCGTGTGTGTCTGTGTGTGTGT
>OMKX01004080.1:6017-22663 GCA_900302425.1 Brosme brosme
GATTTTGTTTTCTCTTGAGGCCTTCTTTGCTTTGGCTTTTGGCCATGTTGTGCCGCGACTCCCACTCAAACCTAGGCTTAAAAAAACAAGGCAGTGATAGTCTTTGTTCAAGACCACAACCTCAGTGGGCACCAGGGTTAGCTCAATGCAGCACTGTTCTCTCTCTTGTCACTGCATGCTGTTGTCATCACAAGATACTGTTTACACAGCATGCACAAACTGCCTTAGCTTACAATTCATCCGACCATTCAAATCAAACCGCTCTTAACGTAAACATTTCCCTTTGACCATTATCCATCCTCCGATGTGGTAATCTATCTGCAGGCGTCTGTTTTCTCTTGGTCCACCACATGATTACAACCAAATGTCACCTTGTAACTGCATTAGGGCTCTCCCTCTCCCTGTGTGGCGTTGGCTACTTCAGCTGACTAGCCAGCCTGTCTGTCTGGGATTGAGTCAGCATCACAAAGAGGCAGCATCTGTTTTAAAAATAGCTGTGAATCACTCCAGGATATCTCGTAGTCAGACGCTGAGCAGGAACCTCCTGAGGTTCACTGTCACCGCAAGACCTTGAGTGGCAGACCCTGGTGTGAACTCATCAACTCAACTCATGGTTTAACGATGGGGGCTAGGTTTGATAAGATAATCACATTTTTCTGATTTATACTCAAACACTAAGGTAGTTGTATTATTTGAAGTGTTGGATGCTAAATGGATGACTCCTTGTAGAATGTAGATCGTAATCCGTTTCAGAGCAACGGAGGACATACAGGGACCTAATATGCAGGGACTAACCCATAGGAAACACAAAGTCACCCATAGGACTTCTTCTTCATACAGTATGTCTTTCCTCTTCCTTTTCCCCCTTGCCCTCATTTGTCCTCATCATCACCACCCACCACTACCATACCTTCCCTCTTCAACTCCACCTCCCTGTTTTCACTCGGCTGTATTTTACACTCCAAAGTACGGAAGCTGTCTGCAAGGGCCAGCGGGTAACCCTGGCAGAGAGGGAAACCCCGGAACGAACGGCATCCCTGGGACGCCGGGCATCCCCGGGCGCGATGGCATGAGAGGCGAGAAGGGCGAGTGTGTGAGTGAGGTGTTTGAGGAGCCCTGGAGACCCAACTATAAGCAGTGTGCCTGGAACTCTCTGAACTATGGCATCGACCTGGGGAAAATAGCAGTAAGTAAATGCTGATGTTTTTACATTAGAGACATTGGGGAGATCAGAGAGGTGTAACATACACATTGCTGGTTTATTCAATTGAATCACCCTCCTGTACCTGACTACATTATTCATGAACATATTAAAGGAGCAGTAGGTAATATTTCTGTAAAATAATTAAGGCAAAATTATAAAATTACATCTGTAAATCCAATGTTTTGCAAAAAACGGACAAAATAAATTCTAGTGTGCCTCAAAGAATGTTGAACTTGCCTGCAAATGTTTAATTCCCCTGCAAAAACAACCAGTCAGTGCTTGTTTTGTAGCTCGTTTTGTGTGTGTGGCTTAGGGCAGGGGGGCAGTTTTCTTTTCCCCTTCTGGCTTTTCAAATTCTTGTCAGTTATTGGAATTTCCTCTAAATTTTGCCTACTGCTCTTTTAAATGTAGTTAAATATATTGAAGAGTATAAGTGTCAACAAAAATATCTGTTGAGTGTAACCTGTTTGCATGCTGTACATCTGTGAGATACTTTAGTTGCTGGAAGTCTGCTGTGAGTATTTCAAACTCAAGACAATCAATTATCCTTGTAGATGCAGATTCAATAGATCTCCTTCACTATTGGACAGTGCCAGGCTAGAGTCCTTCCTAATACTTGAACCTCTTTATATTTTGTGCCGGTTTCAGGACTGCACATTTACCAAGCTGCGCTCAGACAGTGCCCTGAGAGTTCTCTTCAGCGGTTCCCTCAGACTCAAGTGTAAGGCTGCATGCTGCCAGAGATGGTACTTCACCTTTAATGGTGCAGAGTGTACAGGGCCTCTGCCTGTCGAATCCATCATCTACCTGGATCAGGGCAGCCCAGAGCTCAACTCAACCATTAACATCCACAGGACATCTTCGGGTAAGGACTGAACTGATGGCCAAATTGCTATAGTGCCATACAATTGTGATTTAATTTATAGTTTGTGGGACTGTTTTGAGATGTATGTCACCCCGAGTATGAAATCAGTGCTTTGTGATATAAGAACATTTCTAGTTATAAATACAGACATAAGGCCTTTATATATAGGCCTTACATCTATATTTATGGGTCTCACTCCAAGTTCAACGTTATAATGAAAATATTTAAATATGTACTTGTACTTGTAAATTACTATGTCCCACAAGATGCTATTTTAGGGTACAGTTGCTCAAGCAGAATTTGAGTATCAACAAAGAGTAGAGCTCTCACCCAGAGCATACAATAAAAAGGTTTTCCTGTAAGCAATATGCTTTCAATTAGCTTCAAACCGCTGTGTTGGGAGATTAAAGCCAGTTAACAGCTCTGGAGCGGGCTTCAGGCCCGGGGTGAGAACGTGACGTGACTGTACTGTGCTCTGTCTGTATGTGTCCCCCAGTGGAAGGGTTGTGTGAGGGCATGAAGGCGGGCCTGGTGGACGTGGCTGTTTGGGTGGGGACATGTGCTGACTACCCCCGGGGTGACGCGTCCACGGGCTGGAATTCCGTCTCCCGGATCGTCATTGAAGAGCTTCCCAAATCATTTTGAACGTATATATAATTAGCTAAAAGGGCTGGCAGCTCTCAGGAAGTGCAGTGTTATCTGCCTCTATCAAATCATCAGGTGTGGCTGGAACATGAGAAGGGATTTTTAACTTGAATGTATTCTTTGTAATGTTAGTTTATAGAGAATAGTACTGTAATTCTGTCCAAACAGAAGTCATTTTTTACTGTACATTGCTTATGTTTTGTAGCATATGCAGTGAAGAAAAATGATTTATGACCGTTATTAAAGAAGTCATTTTTTTATAACTTAAGTTTAATCACGCGTGGTCTCTGTTGTTCAGTCTCACTGAAAGTTACCATTTCACTTTTGTATAGTAGTAGCATGATTATGAAAAAATGATAACGGATATGTATTTGCTGTATCAAAATGACCAGGTATCTGTTATAAAAAAGGAAATTAAAAATTAAATTAAAAACACAAACACAGGAAATTAAAAACACAATATAAAAATTACATTCCCACACAAATTCTACACACATGTGAATCAAGGAGGAATATAAATACACATTTTGTAAAAATAAATCATGTAATTACTTAAAATGCAACAAAAATGTTTTACATATGAATTAATAATATGTATGAACGCAACTAGAAACCTGAGAACAAAGGTTGTGTTTAGATGTTGTTAAAGGATGATTTTAAATTTGTTCCCGTTAAGCTTCAATTCCAGGAAGTCACTCATCCTGGCATGCATTTTGCACTGATGTTTAAGGCTTTCGCCCTCTATAATTTCAAGAGACTGATGTGTTGGGAGTATAATTGAAGATACTCTTTTTGTAACTCAATAACCCTGTTTAGGAGTGGAAAAGCCCCATCACATATCAAAGAGTACCTCGAAATACATGAACTCTCCCATCTTGTCCAGTCTCGTCTGGGTTTAACCCTGCAGCAGGGAGGCTCTTGTTGCTCCTGGCAACATAATGAGTTCATAAATGTAAGCAGGTCCCTCAAGCTATGTCAGCCCACTTTGGCGTCTCGGTCAAAGTGGCACTCCCCCAGCGGTGCACGGCCAGCTCCAGACCCACTGTCTCGGTTTTGTTGCGTTTTTTTGCACCCGTTACTCATTTGTACTGACCCAGCAGTAAGCGAGACACGTTCTCGTACACTACGAAGGTGATACAGCAGGCGGGAGTGACGCGGATCAAGTTGGGCACCATGCCTTTGTAGAAGCCCAGAGTGCCTTCGTTTCTGTGGAGAGGGATACAAAGATCTGTCACGACGTCTGTGTGTAAAAAAAAAAAAAAAGCTTAAAAGGGCTTACTTTTTAGGGGGAAATTAGCACACCAAATTAAATCCCACTTTTGTTATTTGCCAATATTCTACTATTCTTCTATTTCTACTTAAAAGATCAGAGCTGATTCAAGCCAAAAATTTAAGCAATTAGAATTTTGCACTTGACACAACTCGGTGGATCTGGATGAATTCTCTCTGTACCTCCACGTCCTTCTGATTACATCGATGACACCAGTGTATGTGTTGTGCTGGTCCTGCAGACGAGCCCGGACCACCTGGTAAGGGTACGTCGTCGCCACAGCAAATATTTTGGATAGGGCTGCCATTGTGATGTATTCCAATGGGTTCTGTGAAGGAGGAATACTCATGATTGCAAGAATGTATATGCATACTTAAGGGGAGACAGATGCGGCGAACAGCCATATGTTACGTTGTGTCCTGGAATAGCTTTCCTTAGGCAACGTGAGCCCTGAGGGACTGCTGACTCACCAGCTTCTGCTCTGGAGCCATGTTCTTGTATTTGGTGTAGTCTCTCTTCAGCTCTTCATAGGCCATGAACTGGAGCGCCCCATGAGACGTCCCAAACAATCCAGGGATGTACCCCTTAAAAACAAAACACAACAACATCATGATTTAAAACCATCAATCACAGCTATTACATTATTTGAAGAACCGCTTTGCTTCTTTAAAAGCATATAAAACAATAAATAATGCATGAATGCACCAACATAGCATTAAGAAATGCAATGTACTATATTACGATTTTGAATAATCACTTCATAGAACCATGGCGCAGGGTAGTTTATTATGTATTAATATGGCTGAGGAGTGCCCTCTAGTGGTAACTCCAATGAAACCAACCAAAACATGTTAGGGATGGGTGGTGAATGAGGTAATACAAAGTAAAGCTGAAGCTTCTTTAAAACAATACATTAGTAGTAGCTTACCAACTGTAATTCCCAAATTAACTCTTACTCTGTATAGTCCACGCACTCCCTCCTGCCGGTAGATCTTGACCAATGCGTCCACCATGCCCTTGTACTGCTTGCTGTTTGGGTCACTGTTGTATTGCAGAATCAGCCTGGTCTTGGTCACCCAGATTGGGTTGGTAATTGTAAGAGTCAGTATACCTGCGTTGAAAAGAGACACGCAGTAAGGAACACACTTTGATTAAAGCAGGTGCCAAGGATGCACAATATCTTATGAATTTTAGCAATGTATTAGATGCATATAGACATATAGAAAGAAATACAGATACACAATAATACACTTACACACTAATAACAAACATGTGCAGTGAATAAATTCATTATTTGTATATTTAATTAAAATGTATATTCCGACATCCTAGTTTTTATCCTTATTTCTCTTCACAATGGGAGATGGGCTTGTGACGTTGTTGCATAAGCAAAAGGAAAGGGGGACTAAGAGCTATGTGAATAAAATCAACGTACATATCAACCATTAAACTCCACATTTTTCAATATCAATTGAAGTTGTTCCAGCAATATTTCAAATCTATTCCCCCTGAGCATACTCCATGTGCATGTGCAGTCCCTCTTCAAAATATCTATCCCATTACGCTTTTGAGCAGCTTACTTTGAAACACCTAACTTGATTTAAAATCTGACTTGTGACTATGGGGACTGGATGCATAGAGGAGACATAAGCTAATCAGCATATTCCCAACATGGGAGCCCTGAGCAGCATTATCTGTGTGTTGTTGGGAAGAAGCCAGTATTGATTAACAGTGTGTGTGTAAGTCGGGCAGCTGTGCTCGTAGTAAGGCAGCCAGGCCTGGTTAAAAGCGGTGCTAACCTGCTTCAGCCGCTGACACCAGGTGCTCTGTGGCACTCAGCTCAGTTTGGCGACCTTCCCTTGTGTATGCTTTGATAGCGTTGTAGCTGTGGGGAGAGTTAGAAGAGAGACATGTTACCGTTGCAAACATATGTAGACACGGACCGGCGGCTTTGGACAATCATACCAATATAATACACGCTCCTTTGTCCAGTGGGTGAATTACAGTGAGAAGAACATTTTGAGAAAGTCTTGATTAACATTGTGAGATGTGACACTTTGATGTGCAATCCAATACATATTTATGTTTTGTGAATGATTGGCTGTGTGTGTGTTACACGACATGGCTGACAGGCTACTTACAAGAAGAAGTAAAGACCCCATGAGGCTCCAGCACCCCAGATATTGGGTGTAGCTCCTTGGTAGAGCCCTCTCAGACCCTCTTGTTGCCAGACACTCCTCATACAGTGCATGATGCCATTGTATTTAGGTCTCAAGTCCAGTCCGTCGCTTACTGAAAGAAAACAAATGGTATATGCTCACGAGCAATGGAAAAAAGCACGTTCATGTAACTGCAACTGTCACACACGTGTTGGTTAGTTACACCCACCTGCAAACCTGACTTTGACTAAATCCAAAGGATGGAGGACCAGCGTTGACACTACGCCCCCACTCAGCCCTGCCACCAGGTTCCCCAGCTTTACATGGCTTAACAACTGCTGAATATTACCCGCAATAGAAGTTGGGCTAGTTGGGCTGCCGGTTTTAAGCGGCACACTTCCGTTAGTTGGAGAAGAACTCATGTTGGCTAGCCAGGCGATCGATAGCTATGTTGAAAATGTGCCCTTCTCTTGGATCTAGTCCTCATCCGTCCACAGCATGGATTAACATGCCAATCACACTGTTTGCTGAAACACGATTATACCAACATTGTATACGTGTGATTTGTTGCTAGTGACCCACGTTTTGGCATGTGGGAGGTGTCTCTGCTCCCCCTGTCAGTATTCTGTCTGACCTTCCTCCGCAGTCGGCATCGTTTCGCGTGTTACGAAATGTGACGTACAAATATCCCACAATGCACCGCTGCCATGTTTGCTCACTGAGCTTACTGGCTAAACCACACAGCCTCTAAGAAGGGAAGGGTGGATTTAAAATAACTTCGTGAAGTAGAGAGAAAATCAAGAATATTGGTAGGGATGACCAAGAGGTGGCAAGGGATGTGGGAAATGGAAAAGAAAGGCGGACCTCTCAGGATTCAGGGGATTGGAGGCGAATGCAGGTCTGCAGGGAGAGAGAGGAAATAAGAAACAGTATTTACATGGTAACGGTTGGGTCATAATAGCTTAAATAAACACCCAGACCTCATACAGGATTTTTTTGTTTTTTCAACGAAATAGAAACAGTAGAGCTTGTTACATTATTACACTGTGAGAAATAGCTGGGACAGGGAGATATTAATGGGGAAATGAGGAAGACGGGTAAATATATTAACAACTTTTAAAGTATTACAAAGTTTCACAAATGAATTGAGAAAATATGTGTTACGATTTTTAAGTGGAACTGGGTTTGTGAACGGTGCAGTTTCACTCTGTCCCCGGCCTGCACTGCAGGGGCGCTAGTGCTCCAACGACGTCGGAAACTAACCGTGTGAAAAAAACCCAAGAAGAAGCATGTTAGCTCACGTGACCTCACAACATCAACACATGGCCACTCTCTCTTAGAATGTATTTCTCCTAGAAAAATATACTTTTTTGAATACGCTCCCACTTTCTCAACATCACAATGAAGGTTAAAATGTTGTCCAGAAACCCGGACGACTATGTCCGCGAAACTAAATATGATATCCAGCGTGGTAAGTCCTTAAAGTTCACATTAACCACAAGCATGTTCGGCTAGCTTGCTGTTTAGCTTGGTCCATTCCGTTTACTGCAGACATGCACGTTTTCCAAAAAGTTTAGTTGCGAAATGAAGGAATAAACTAGTCAACGTTTTGCAAGTATACGTCAACTATATGGAATTTAATTCAAAAGTAGAATATTGTTAACGCAAGTAATCAATTCAAAACTGACCGTGTGGTTTGGACCTAGCCGCAAGCGACTAACTTAAAAGACGTTCGCATCACGGCCACTTAGTCGCTATTCATTCCATGGAGTGCCATATTTCTGAAAATATAAGTGACCAATATTGCACCTCTACGGACAGCTTTGGTCATCGTCTTTGTATCGGCAACGTTTGTCGTGCTTGAGCAACTTTCTGTCAAGCAGTCTGAAGTGATTGAACGCTTCAGACTCATTGACAGAACGTTGCTAGAGGATGACCAAAGCCGTTCGTAGAGGTACAATACGGGTGAGTTTATCGCCATTCAATAAAATCAGATGAGACATATATTTTCATGAATTGGGCAGTGGGCACTCTATTGAGGGATTTGTGACAAAGAGGTTGCAACGTCCCTTTAGTTGCTTGCGGCATTTTTGCACCATAAACCATTAGCTTGTTATCTAAATAGTGAATGCAACACGCTAATAAACATTCGGTGAAATGTCTGTCACTTTTCATTGTGATTATTAATGCTTTTATTGTTTTCCTTTTTAGTTCCAAGAAATTATGACCCAACCCTCAATCCATTTGAAGTTCCAAGGGAGTACACCCGGGCTATGAACGCCACTAAGCTGGAGCGAGTACTTGCCAAGCCTTTTCTGGCTTCTCTGGACGGACATAGAGATGCTGTCAACTGCATGGCCAAGCACTCCACCAGCCTTTCCACTCTGCTGTCTGGTGCATGTGACGGAGAGGTAAACACATACACACAATTAACAATTAACGTTAGTTTTATCGTTATATAATGTATAGATTTTTCCCAAAAGGAACGTAGACAGTTTTAGTATGTACATGAAGATCCAACACTGCATTTACTTGACATCTTTGCTGTAAAGTCATTATGGTTGCAGAAATATTGCCTTAATGTTATCGTTGAACACTTTCAATTTGAATTCCTCAGGTGAAAATCTGGAATCTGACCAAGCATGATTGTGTCCGCACAATCCAAGCACATGAGGGCTTTGTTCGCGGGATGGTAGTCCGCTTCTGTGGCACTTCTTTTTTCTCGGTAAATGGGTATTATTGATTCATTATTTACTATTTTAGCATACAAAACAAAGACATGAACATCATTCTGACTTATGGTTTCTTGTGACAGATTGGTGATGACAAAACGATCAAACAGTGGAGTATGGAAGCACCGGGCTACGGAGTGGAAGAGGAACCCATTAATACTATTCTTGGCAAGGTATGGTTGGATTCCTCTTGCATCCTATAAAGAAAGGTTTCCAACAAAGATATGATGCAGCTGTTTGACATGCAGCATTGTCAGCTTGGCTTGGCTTTGAAACCCTCTTACTATTAATTGGCATGCTGACTAAACGGTTGCAAATTCCATTGATGCCAAACACAACTATGCTGTGTTTTGACCCATAGTTGTGACCACTGAAATATTATCTTCTCCCTGTAGCCTTTATTGTCTGTCACATGGTTTGAAAATGGAATGACTAATAAACCATGGAGTGCTAATGTATGTGCTGTCCTCTCTACAGACGGTTTTCACCGGTCTCGACCATCATCAGAAGGACGCCACATTTGCCACCTGTGGCCAACATGTTGACATCTGGGATGAGCAGAGGAGCACCCCTATCCGCTCCTTCAGCTGGGGTGTGGAAAGCTTCAGCTCCGTGCGCTTCAATCCAGTAGAGGTGAGCTGCCGTCCCTCCCATATATATATTCACCGTCCCTATCATAAATACCTGCATATTCATGGTTCAATTACTGGCACAGAAAGTATTTGAATGCAAGAAATGTTGTACATAAAAACTGAAGAACATTCACAATCCTTTTTTATAGAATTTCCTAAAGTTGTTTAGTTAAGGAAAAGTGATTGTTTTTTTCCAGACGGAGCTTCTTGCTAGCTGCGCGTCCGACAGAAGTATAGTCCTTTACGACATGCGGGAGTCGACGCCACTTAAAAAAGTAAGTAATGACTAAACGTTAACAAGCTTTTTCTAAATTATTTAGTGGTTTTAGGTTCAAACAATGAATAAATTGCAGACCTACCATACATTGGCTGATCAACCTACATTGTAGGACTCGTCGCGTGTCAAAATAGAGTCATTGCACTTGTCGGTGTCCTCAACCTGGCAATCCTTGTGGGCTTTGAGTCTTGGGAGGAGGGGGTGGGCAGTGATGACTCTACACTTTTGTGATTTTGGACAGCATTACCCATTTTAAACACTCAGTGTCAGTGTTACATATTGTACCTTTAACCTTGGATGTCTCTTTATCCTCTCAGGTTATCATGACGATGAGAAGCAATACATTATCCTGGAACCCCATGGAAGCGTTTTATTTCACATGTGCCAATGAGGATTATAAGTGAGTGAATGTATTAGTTTAGGTTTTAATATTATACTTTTATAAATACGTGACCATATTAAATGCACCATCAGTGTCAATGTGTGTCATCCTCGTCCATTGGGTGATTCTCAACACCAGTGTATTAATAAGCTGGCTCTGGTGTGTTCCTCTAGTCTGTACACGTATGACATGAGGTACCTGGAGAACCCGGTCATGGTGCACATGGACCACGTCTCTGCGGTGCTGGACGTGGACTACGCCCCCACTGGCCGGGAGTTTGTCTCCGCCAGCTTCGACAAGAGCATCCGCATCTTCCCCAAGGAAACTAGACACAGCAGGTCAGGGCGGGCGTGTTCCATCATCACCCTAATCACAACTGCTGGTCATTTTTATAATATAAAACGATATACTCAAAAGTTTAGTGTTTAGTTCAGAGTTTAGTTCTAGTCCTCATTTTCAATTAATAATTCTTGCATTGGTTACGGACGAAAGTGCTGAATATTGTGTCTGAATTCCTGTCGCTCCAGGGAGGTGTACCACACCAAGCGCATGCAGCACGTGGTCTGTGTCAAGTGGTCGGCCGACAACAAGTATGTGATGAGTGGCTCGGATGAAATGAACATCCGCTTGTGGAAGGCTAATGCAGCCCAGAAGCTCGGAGTGGTGAGTCCCGACCTTTTTACGTTCTCGCGTCACCAAATGGTGCCGCCACACATTTACACGACACAGGTTAACTAGAGTGTGCTCAGTCTTTACAAGTGGGTGTCCGACACACTTGTGGAATTACTAGTTATTAGTCGTGGGAGGTGCTTCCAATTGTGTATGGTGACTTGAGCTGATGTTTGAGCAGGGCTGGTCATTTTGAGATACCAAATGATTCAATACGAGAACCAAGTCACATTGTAAAGTAATGGTAGAATATGCAATGGATCCATATGTTAAGGTTTTATTTATATCTACTACTTGAATTACTTTACATTCCTCCTCCAAACACCTACATCCTTGGAATCAGTGTCTTTACCCGCCATACGATTGACCCACGACAGCTGTGTTTTAAGTGTAGCTTGCCGTTCCCTCTTAATTGTATGTATTTGATGGCTCCACACAACCTCACATAAGCAATGTCTGTGTTGAGAGCTAAATGTAAATTTGACACCAAAGCTGACTACTAAAAATTATCATTGTGTGGACTCAAGTAAAGTACATTATGTACATTTTATGTGCTGTGCGCATCACTTCAAAGGTACTGCTATTAGGATTGATATCATCGCTGATGCCCGGTCCTAGTTAGCTCTTAACAGCCATGGCTCTGTGCCTATCTCAGCAGGGTGAAAGTTGGCAAATGTGGCCGGAATACGGCAGTGCCGCAGCCAAGGTTTCCGATAGATGCTGACTTAGGTCAGAATCACTCTCAATAAGTACAGTGTACCAGTTGGCACAGCATTTCAGTGACAGATGGGAGTCCAAAATGTAAAAAAAAAAAAGAAAGTGGCAGTTGTTTCACAAATATGTAATAGTCAATTGCGAGATTATAACCTGCTTCCAACAATGCTTGGCTGACTTTATGATTTGAGCTTGGAGACCGTTGTTGGCGGTAACATAGGCTGCAACAGTGTGAGGGCCTGATGCCACGTTCTGTGTGTCATCTTCATACAGCTTCTGGTTTAAAATGCCTGGAACTGCTCCTGATAGTGCTGGACATTTATGGATAAATAATCAATGTCCTCTTTTGTGGCATGTCCGATAGCAATTGTTCCATTCATAGTCAGATTCACTCTTCTTTATTCCCTTGATGCAGTTTACAGAGTAGAACATTTGGCTCTTGTTTTACTGTCACTTTAAGGGGGGAATTTATTTGCAAGCGTTGCACTTAAATAAATCAGAAAAGCCCTGCTCCTATCAGCAGTTTAAATCGGCCAATCACTTAAAGCGGGGCACTCAGAACATAATGAAGCATTAAGAATCAAGTTGTACAGAAAAGATTTTTAATTCTGAAGAAATGCTGAATCTAGGCTGTCTCTCTGATCCCTGGAAAAGAGACATCACTTTAATATTCCCTTGAAGGGCTGAGCTTTTCATATTTAATGGACAGCTTCCCATATAATAAAGCCCCCCTTCCTGGAATAAATGTAACTAAGCAAACGATGATTGCCTTCAAATGGTTAATTTTGAGGGAACTTTATATAAAAATGTTACATGTGAATTTGGGTCACTGCTTTACATCTCATAACCACATACAGAGAAATAGTAAAAGAACATAAACAATGCTAAGCAGACGCCAGCAGGTCTAAGTGGATCACAAACTAATGGCCTTCGTCAAAGAAATTGAATCTGAGGGCATCAAGAAAATCATTGCTTTTAATTACAATGAAAGCCCTGAATGAGTGCTCAAAAGTCACTGTGGTACAAAAAGACGGCCAGGGCTTAAAAGTTAGGTTTTATTGGCAGGGAGGGCCTCTGTGGAGCTGGTGGCTCTGGTTTATAAGCTGTCATTGATTTAGATGTGAATGCGTAGGGGTTGTCAAGCGGAACTTACTTTACTGCCTCCCGTACGGGCCAACACTTTAAAACGGAAGCGCTGTAACTTAATCCTCAACAATCACAACATCCAATACCGGTCCGACTGCATCTATGTTTACCGTTGCTCAACATTGCCCAAAATCTTTCTCTCACAGCCGCTTTATTTCTGTTATTCCCCCTTTCTTTAGCTCTCCCACAGAGAGAAGCTAGCAGAAAACTACAACCAGAAGTTGAAGGAGAAGTTCCAGTACCATCCCAAGGTGAAGCGTATCGCACACCATCGCCACCTGCCCAAGCAAATCTACACGGAGGCTAAGGAGCACGCCGTGATGAGAGAAGCTCGCCGCAGGAAGTACGTCAAGCGTTTAATGTCATGCAACCCTCGCTTCTTCTTCACAGCGGCCAGTCGTGAAGGTTCCGGCCTACAGATGGGTTGTCTCTTAAAGGCAGTCCAAATAAACAGACTCTTGGGACTTGGGGGCGTTGATGGAGCCTGAACCGTGTGAACGAGTCACATTAATGCTGCCATCCTAGGGTTTCATTTGAAATTCTGTGTTCATGCTTATCCTCAGTGTCTTATTAAGAGAGCCCCAAGCCCTCCGCCTTAGTGGTTCTGATCATGCTGGACTGGAGGCCTGAATAGGTTTTCTCTACAAGGTGTAGAAAGTGATTTAAACAGGAAATGTTCCCTGGTAAGCATCCCTTGTTTGGAGGAAGATCATGGCCATTAAGTATTAATTGCTCTTATCAAGGTTGTAACAGGCGTGTTTGTTGGGATCTTGATGTCATGGTAATGACAATGGTTTAAAGTGACTGTCGTCCTAGGTTTAATTCAGAGCAGAGGCTTTTCACCGTTTATTTTATATACGTTGAAATGGATATGTTTCTGTACTTTTGTTAGCGGTGATTAAATGTAGCTTTGATTCGCCAGTGGTTAAGTTAAGGCTCAAGCAATCCGAGCAACTGGTGCACATGCAAAAGGGGGAGATGTTGTTTGTCAAACGCTGATGTCAGTGATTTAGTTAATAGAGCAGGTTTTTATTTTGTTTCCGGGAACGATTGTATTGATCCCCAGGCATAGCCCACTTGACTGCATCACGTTTGGCCCCACACTCCAGATGGAAACTGTAGCCATCACACACGTCCTCTCTGACGTGGTCTTCACAGGCGCTACATACTCATTCAATGCTTCCGCAGTGAATTGATTCTGCGGCGGCTCCGCAACGCCGTGCACCGCTGAGTGTTATCGTATTTGTTTAGTTATTGATACGATTGAGCCGCGCCACACATGTTTGGACTGAGTCAACTTTGCACCGCTTTCATGTATATTTTAAGCGAGGGTACATTAGTCAATGACGTGTGAACCCGGGTCAACAATCACTTCCGCTCTCACCCATCCACCCCCTTACGTCGTCTGTCTCGCTGCTCTCCTCCCCCCCCCGTTCTCTTGTCACCAGTGAACGTGCGAAGGCTCGATGTAACCATGGTTCTCAATCTGTCTTCTAGGGAACGCAACGTGCGCAAACACAGCAAGCCGGGAGCCAAGCCCATGTTGTCGGAGCGGGAGAAGCATGTCGTGGCCGTGGTGAAATAAGAGAGAGACCCGGAGGGACCCGGTGGAAGCCGGCGGGAGGCAGAGACCTGTACACGTTCCAACATCCACGCCCAGTCTCCCAGTGCAGTGACACTGAGACGATGCTGTCACTCATAGGGATATATATAGATTTAATATTGTATATAAACAGGCTGCCTGTGACTTTTTGGCTTGTTTCAGTACTAGACTAAGTCATTGGATTTTGATGATGTGTGTCATTGTTATTGTCATAAATAAAAATGCAGGGGATTTTCCCTCCATTGTATACATTCTTTTTCTTTTTAAATGTTGGCAGTTGACCATATCTATGTCTTGCTACAGAAACTCCAAAACAGCAATAAAGTAAGGAAAGACAAGACCGTTATGGCAAATGTTTTTGTAATTAAAAATAGACTTCTTGAGCTCTGCATTCTTTTATTTGTCAGCTGCTAGTTATTTGTGGCGCTAATAATGATGACGAATGATCATAGTAGGGTATCTTAATCACGCAAGGCTTCACCTTCCGATCGCGTCATTTTTTAATGCCATCAAAGCGTAAGAAAGGTTTGTCTTCAGAAATGGACCAAACAAAACTTTTTAGGGGTAAATATTAAAAGATAAAGGGCTTAAGGTCTTGCTGTGAGCATTATTGATGGAATGTATTTTAAGGGATATACTGAAGTTGGAACAGGTGTGTCCCTTGTTCAGATAGATATGATTACTTTTGATAACACCATATGAATATATTTCACTGAAGAGTTTGACGGGAACCACTTGAGTCACCTAGTGGTTCATACTCATTATATGTTTGCTCTTTCACTCACATTACGTGATGAAATATGAATGAGGCTTACTGGTAGTAGTGAGTGATGCTCCAGCTGCGAAGAATTCCAGTCCGCGTTTTGCAGCCGCTGTCTGCCCGCTGTCAATGAACCCTCTCCGTCCTCTCAGCTTTGTTCTACGTGGTTCAGTCGCTCCGCCTACTCTGCCTATCTGGATTTTTTTCATTGCATCCATTTTTGTGCATTTGAGAAATCTCCAAGAATTACCGACCCGGAGGAAAGAGAGAAACGATAGTAAGACGGGGAAGGATCACAAACAAATAAGCACGGAGCCGGCATCATTATTCCAGCATGAGACTAAACCCTTTCTAGAGGATGGCAACGATGGGTTAGACAGGATTAATCATGATTGCAAAATAAAAGGCAAGAGCTTTTTTTTTCTCATAGCCTCGCTAATTTCTCTACACTTCACAGTCTCTCCTGGATGGATATATGTTTGGAATACCACGAAGCTTTAGATGTAGCCAATGTTGCTTGGATTATTTTAACGCGCTGTCCAAAATCCTCACATTGTCTGCCTGGAACTGTTTTATCTTGTGTGAATTCAGGGAAGCATCTTGCTATAGATTGACGAGGAGGCTATACACACTGCCTTGCATGGGGAAATCAGAAATCACCTCGTTTGATGTATCACTTCACTTGTAATGATGCAGACTGCTTACACATTTGAATTGGGTACTTTGACGCACATGTGCAGGTTGTAATGTATGTAATATGTGAGGATTATTGCTTGTTCTGTTGGAGATAACGCACAGCCTTGTGTCATTTCACCAAGTAGTTGTGAGCAATCTTAATTCTGAGGAAGCCACACATAGGCACATATAGCTACACCAAAACCGTCCTACTTTTTTTTTGGACAGCTTGACATCATTCTGTTGAATGTAAATTTGGATTCATAGGTTTTCTTGCTATTTATATTGGTATTTCTTTTTTTATTTCTTTTAGCAATTGTGTGTAAAGATGTCTGCTCCACACGGGCCCCGGGGCGGCCCTACTGCTGCTGCTGCTGCTGCTGCTGTGGCTGCTTCAGCGGACGGCGCTATGGCGGAGATGCCGGACCTCAGCCACCTCACCGAGGAGGAAAGGAAGATCATCCTGGGTGTCATGGACCGACAGAAAAAGGAGGACGCGAAGGAACAGACGATGCTCAAGTAAGGCATAGCGAATCATCCAATACATTTTGACGTGGCTGTGGGGTAGGGATGGGGGTGGGGGGTGAGGAAAGCGCTGACAACGCTGTCGGTGCTTGAGTAAACCCCCTTATTGGCGAACCGATAGATGGGTTACCAAATCCAAAGTTACAGCCACACCAGTTCTCTTTTTTTTTCTTTTTCCAATCTGGAAGATTGGTGTTTGTAATCGAGCTGCCTTCTGACACCACGAGGAGCTGATTCTCCCATTTACGAACATTAATATCACATTAGTCCATCATGACAGAATGGTGGCATATATCATGTTGGCACTGAATGCGCTGTCTGCATGCTTCCCCGCTTTGGAAGCTTCTTCTCTCTTTAATTTACTGCAGGGCATCCTTTAATGCGCCTG
>OMKX01004211.1:7101-23267 GCA_900302425.1 Brosme brosme
CAAATCAACGTTTTGGCAGTTTTTATTATCTTTCTTATACACTTCTAATTTTATCTATTTACTCATTGCAAATTTGCAAACACGCAATGCTCTAAAGTCGACTGTATCTTGTCAGGAGAGCGTATACATACACTAATGTTTGCAGTTATTGCAAAAACTGAAGAAGCTTTTGCAACAACATCCAGCCGCTTTACTCATTGGCACTTTATCCTTACGTACCCCCAACGACTGGCAATTACAAAATGCCTCACAAAAAGCTTCTTCAATTAGACCTAGTGGGTAACTGGTAGGAAACATTACGTTTTACCACCGTAATTCAATCTGCTATCGAGAAGCACATCTCCAATAAGCTACCTACAGTACCTGCGCTACCTGCAGTCATTTCACGGTCATTGTACCATCATAATGTTTTGTCATGATTTCTATTAGTTTTTGCTGTTGTCTGTTTAACATGTAATATATGAAGGGTTTGTTTTTTCTTTATAGGTTACAAGTGTGCTCTTTTTGTCATTTTAGTTGAGTCCAATACCCTTAAAATAAAACAATTGCCTTATTATTCCATGACACTTGGGACCGTTATGAACCTGCTATAGCCTTGACACGTCTTTGTTCCAAACCGAAATAAAATAAAAATGCCTACCAATAAATAATAATAATAATAAATAAGCTTTCTAACAACAACAACAAAAACACACAAATTGTTACAAATTGGACGGCCGTAGACTAAACATCATTGTATCGGACTAATCAGGGCTCGCCGGCCAGCCTCTGTTCAGTGTGTCGGGCCATGCTAACCAGAAGCAGCTTGAGGTGGACAGACAGACGGAGAGAGGCTCAATGTTTCCACTAAAACCTCACAGATGACTGAGCCTGCTCCACATTTCTCGTGCAGAGAACATTCTTCGCTCCAAATGTCACCAAACAGGCAGGAGCAGGGACCCGAAAGTGGAAAACTTCTGGTTAGTATGTCTCACATAGCGGCGCTGCCAGATGAGTGTGTGTCATTATGAGATTGCGGCTGTTTGTGAGGACGGGTCCCCACGTCTCACCAGCGGCTTATCGTGTTCTGTGGCTGTGCTGGATTCAGGGACCCTTGGGCAGGGGACTCTGAGTGGAGGTCAGAAATTTCCCAAGGTCTCGTTAATTATTTAAAACAGATGAAGAACTTGAAGGTATTGCTTTTGGAGGCAAAGAGTGCCAAGAAAAACAACTGGTTTTGTGCTTTGAAAAGACTCAAATGAAACATCGCAAATTGGTTTATACATAGACTCTAGGGAGACAACATGGCGCTCCCTGTAGAGTAGCCTACACTATCTATAGTCAGTTTCTCCGTACAGTTTGAGCTCTGCTATACGACAATTCACCATGACGTCACAACGATAATATACGTTCTTCCGGGTGGCAAAGGCCGAAGCGTTCTCCGATGGCACCCCGTGTAGAGTAAATGGCTTGAATAAATGATTTTCTTCTTGCGGGGTGCTACGGGACGTCTCATTAATATTCATACGGGTATGGGAAGTCTCATTAATATTTTGTTTTTTCTGACGGAAATCGATAAAACCCTACACCTTTTGCTGTATATCTGGCAGCGCAACCCCAAACACAACACGTTTTCGTCATTGTTTCAACAACAATGTTTTTAACTATGTAACTATGTTTAGTAGGATTAGGGTTAGTAGCCGGCTGGATCGCTTCAGGTCAGTGGAAGCCGCTCGCGTTCTGCCACCCGCAAGTATCTTGACGCCTATTCAATCAA
Organism: Brosme brosme; assembly: GCA_900302425.1. Lineage (NCBI taxonomy): Eukaryota > Metazoa > Chordata > Actinopteri > Gadiformes > Lotidae > Brosme > Brosme brosme. Next base: position 8,858 of record OMKX01004211.1, read on the forward strand.
TCAATCAACTTTATTTCCGGACTCATGGTTCAATAAATACACATACCTATACAAACAACTACACATACACAAACAACAGCAAACTTAAAAAAGACACTGATACCAGTGTTTCCACATGGATGACTGGTATCGCACAAACATTCTGAAATGCCGTATAGATATGGTGTAGTGGCATGGATGTTTCACTCAGCTGAAGGGTTCAGCGTAACTCACTTGAGTAAGATGCTCTACCTGCTTCTCAATAAACCTTAGGCCTACCTGTATTTCACTTTAAGTATCTTTGGATAAGTGTCTCATAAGTTACTAAATAGTAAAAGTAATAGCCAGCAATGTAAAGAACTTTATGTTTTAAGAAAGTGTCAACACTATCCAAAACTAGAGACCTTATATTTTTACCAATGTATTTTTGTTTCCGTTTACGACTGCTGCATAGTGCCCTGATTAAAATATTTAAAAGGTAAAATACTGTTAGATGATATCAACATGTTGCTGGATCATAATGATCATGAATCATATAGAAGAATACACGATGCTGATTGTTTTCACAATTTGTTTATTAAAATTGTTGCTGTGAGTATAACTTTACCATTGGATAATGTTCCAGTCTCGTGAAAAGTTAATATAACTTACTTCATCAGAGAGAAATGGAAGAGAAAATAAAACTACAAAACATTTCATTTTACAATTTTAAAAATATCAAAGTGTAACAATGTTATAAAAAAATAACAATATTAATCAAGACGCAAGGAGAAATATTACCACCTAGAGTGCTTTCCATTCCTGCCCGTTTATAAAATGATATACCTGACCAACAGCTAAAAACTGTTAACGTGGGGTAACCTGACCAACAGCTAAAAGCTGTTAGCGTGGGGTAACCTGACAAACAGCTAAAAGCTGTTAGCGTGGGGTAAACTGCCCAACAGCTAAAAGCTGTTAGCGTGGGGTAACCTGACCAACAGCTAAAAGCTGTTAGCGTGGGATAACCTGACCAACAGCTCAAAGCTGTTAGCGTGGGGTAACCTGGCCAACAGCTCAAAGCTATTAGCGTGGGGTAACCTGGCCAACAGCTAAAAGCTGGGGAAACCTGACCAACAGCTACACACCGTTAGCGTGGGGTAACCTGACAGACAGCTATACGCCGTTAGCAAGGGCTACCTTGACAGTCTGGATTTCCGAGATGTGAGACGACTTCTGGATGATGCGGCTGGTGAGGGTGTTTCCCACGCTAATGATGGAGCCCACGGTGCAGCTCTGCCACGGGGCAGCAGCAGGGCCCAGGGTGCAGGCCTTGCCTACAATATTGGTAATTGTGGCGCTGGTAGGGCCCCTGGTGCAGCTCCGTCCTGGGGTGCTGGTGGACCTACACATCTGTCCCTGGGCCAGGTTGGTCAGAGCCATGGCAGCATGGATCTCTCCCCAGTCCTGGCCCTCCCTCCCCTGCTGACCTCGGGCCCGCTGCTGGTCTCTGGACCACAGAACCAAGAAATAAACAATAAATACAGAGTGCCTTGCAAGAATAACATTAAACAAATATATATATATATATTGGCAAATAGTGATGCGCTCACTAATATTGGGTAAAGGAAAATTAAAGACTACTTTATCCTGCATGTTGGTAAACAATGGTGATAAGAAATCGAACTCGAACTGATATAAATATATGTATGTGAGTATAATATATGAGTTAATGAATAAGCGCTATACCATGAGTTCATGAAAGGAGTTGAGGATGAATCAACATTGACAAACAACAGAGTTGGCAAGATTTAAAAAGGTCAAACATCAGGATCGATTGTCTTTAAATAATACACTTACAGATCACATTTGGTGGAGGCACAGTCGGTCGTGTCTGAAAGAGAAAGAATCACACAATTCAACATTGTGTGGCAGTGTGTGTTTATGGACTCCTTGAGAACCTCAAATTGCACAATTGGAATTGGACAGTACACAACATTACACCTTTATGGTTTCATAGTCCAGGAATTGAGTTCTGAGAAGTTTTTGTGCAGAACTCAATGGTCCAACCGTTTCTATGTGATTATGTGTGTGCTTGCGTTTGGCGGCCTGTGTGAACCCTTATGGTTTATTAAATGAAAATACATGTCCATGATGGTACAGTATGTAAATGATGACGTTTGTGTGTGCGAGTGTGTGTGTGTGTGTCTGCGTGAACACACGCACACACACACGCGTTTGTACACATGTGTTCCAGGTTGTGTGTGACACGGCCAGAGAGAGAGGCTTCGCGTGAGGGAGGGGGGCTCCGGTCGGACCGCCCTGGGCTGCTGGAGCCAAAACCATGCAATTAGGAGTTTCTTATGCTGCAGAGGTGGAAGGAAAATAACTTAGTATCTGTGTAGTGTTGTGTAAATCTTAGACACTGGATTCCCTTTTAAAAGGTCCCCAGGACCCTGCTGGACTAGTAGCAGTGAGGACCTGGCCTCGACCTGCAGTCCGTCCCCTGAGACCCTCTGAGATGTACAGCTTACCTCACATCAACCTTATGTTCATGTGTGTGTTGTGGGGATCGTGGGGTTCATATAGGATGAAGTCAACATGGAGTTCCCTTGGATGGGAGAGTTTTGCTTTAGGGCAGATTCAGAGCTACACACATTGCTACACCAGCACTCATTTGTTTTCAATAATCAATTTCAAATCATTCTCTTTTTAAAGTCAAAGGTTGGTTGACTGGCGAGTTCCTTTCCAGGACTGTACAAGTGGATAAGCCAACACGATTTACGGTTGGTTTCTACTGCATTCATTCTGCTGGATTCCTTCAGCTACTTATTGACCAGGTACCAAAGGAAAGCAAACATCAATCATCTTAAAGAGCATGTTCTTCATAAAAGTGTCAGAAGCATGATGACTTACATCTGCTGCTGCTTATAAATCATGTAAAGGCTGCTAATATGGGCAATATGATGTACATCAGCCCAAATGATGCATCAATTTTGTTGCGATAAAATGATTGGTGGCCTAAATCAGACCACCTGGCCAGGCAGGAATCAGAAATAAGAGTTTATAACTCTTGTTTCTTATTCCTATATCCTTCACTCATATTGAGTTGTTTTTAGGAAACTTGGCCGTGCAGCATTTAAATTTGTAGTCTCTCCAATATCGATTGTTTTCTTCGATTGTTTTCAAGCTAACTGCGAGTTGTCGGGATCAAGAGCGTCTGCTAAATGACTGAATGCTAATGGTTTTACCTACAGCCCAGCATCTACATCCCAGCTTTACAGCCCAGCATCTACAGCCAAGCGTCCAAAGCTTCAGAAAGAGGCTCTTGATGGAACGCTTTGCTGCAGCAGAGGTGAGGTATGTGTAATTCATACTGATTGCCTTTGTAGTTTTCCCCTTGTGATTGTTTATGCAATAATTTGCGTAATGACAAAAACATATTTTCCATTTAATCGTTTTTTTGGAATAAAGCCTGTTGGTTTTTATTCAGCTGTGCGGACAGACGGGTCAGGAGATGGTTTCTTCTGGGAGTTAAAAAAGAGAGAGAAAGAGTCCAACTTTGGAGAACAAAGTGCTTATTCTCTCTCTGTTTACGTCCTTAAACAACCTATCCTGTGATTTATTGCGTCCTGAGGTAACACACAACGCCCCTAATCCACTCAAATCAACATATTCTGAGTGTCACTGCAACATAAACCTGATTTACTTCAGGTACCAGCGATGCCCCTGCATGACTTCACGCAGGGCTTCGTTCCAACTCAACCTTTATGTAAAAACCTCACTTGGTTGTGTTCCTTGTGGGTCCAAAAATGGGAAAATGAACTATACACACCGAAATAAAATAAACATTTGGGCCTTTGGCGTAGTTCAGTGAGACGCTTCATATTACAACGTGCGTATTTTCATTCAAAACAATACGCGTGGAAAAACTAGGCAAGGTATGCGTCAATATCATTTTTTCTCCCTTCTCTCTCTGCAGCCAATGAAACTACGTTCCAGCCTCCTTTAACGAGTCTCCAGGCTTCATAAGGGAACTCCTGATGTGTCCGAGAAGACCACGGATTTTGTACTACACGCGTTCCTCGGTCATGTTCACCCCGCACATTTTGTATTGTATTATATCAAACTCTGATTTCACTTTCGTTGGGATTACAACCGACCATTTACGAAAAAACGGTTGATAGGTCGACTTGTGTTGTAAAACAATCTCTGTTTTTACTCATTCGCATCAAGGGTAGTCCTGCTATGTTAGCCCTCTCCTGGGCAGCGTAGAAATGTGTTAATGGTGTTAAAGCTTGTCATAGATCTGGCTGCTTCCCTTTTCCACTCAACTTCCATAGAGGAAGTACAGAGGAGAGGGAGGCAGGGAACTGTAATGCTACCAGAAGGGACACATTAAAATGTTACACAAACATCTCATCGGCTGCCATCCTGTATATTTTGGAAAAACCTAAAAATGACAAATTACCCAAGAGATCTAGTTAGAAATGAGTAACAATTTGTTCATGAAATGAACAATTTGTTCATGAATGGATGGACGAGGTTCTCACTGTCCTACTCTCCAGCAGAACCACAGCCAAGGGAACGGGCTTGGCCGAGTCCGCGGGGAAAGAAGACCTTGTTGAGTTGACTCTCAGCACTGCTCACGTGTAGCAACATGAGTCAGTAAGCCTACAGCTGAGGTCCTTTGTTCCTTTGATTTGGTGTTACCTCTAGCCCAGGTGACTGGATAGTTCAACTTTAGGTTAATTACATTAATCCAGTGTTTCCCACACTCCCGACATTTTGGTTCACCAGATATGCATATAGGGGGCTTGGGAGAATGCTGACTTCTTAGCTATAGATATGATAAGTTAAGATCAAATAAAACAAATAGGCTTTAGATATTTGATGATCAATTAGGGTCAAATAAAACGTAGAACAGCCACCTGCAGTCTACAGTACAGAGGAGGGGGTTATAGTACTTCCTCTCTCTGTCTCGGACACATTATTGACAGCAGCTCTGACTTAAGGAGGCCTCAGTGGCACTTTGACAGAACACTCAATGCTTCTACGATTTGGCGCGAGGCTTCACTTCTCACCCTGGGAAGGATAAGCGTCGCAGACGTTGGGTAATCGTCCTTGAGGCAGACTGGACATTTCCACCACCGTGGCAAGACGCTGGAGCGGAACAAATGGCACATGCTAGAATATGGAAATCAGATTTGCGGTGTGGAGAAGTTAGCCAGCTCAAAGCCCCGTCCAAATTTAAAATGAGCAGATTTAGTGTGCAGGAGTCCCTATTAGAGATGTGTTCGTGGAGCCCCTGGCTCCCTCCGCTGGGAAATGTGAGGCTTGTCAACATTAAGTTGCAGCATTTCCTTTGAGCGCTAGGTAAAGGTAAGGTGTCGAGGTTCCATTTATATATTTATGTCTGTCTGCCACTCTCACGACTGAAGCTTGAGAAATGAAGCTCACAAAAGCTGACATTATGCTGAAAGAAGCAGGGTTTTATGTGCCAGGGTCCACAGAGGAACCACGACAAGTTATAATGCGCTTAATACTTGACTAAACACTGCAGAGCAGGCGTACACGCTTTATAAAGGCAAATAGCTTACAAAAGTATTTAAACTGTGTTTTACTTTCTGTTATTGAACATAGGACTACGTCTCGGGTTAGGGTTGGGACAACAGGCAAGTTGTCCTTAAAAATGAATCTCCATTCTTTGTCCTCTGGCTAATTAGATGGGATGTCTAATTGCCTGAATCAGCGGAATTCTGCTTCACGTTTGTTGCTGTCGTTTTCAGTACTTTACGAGCTAGATGTAAAATCTGACAAGATGAGGCTACTTTACGGTTATATTTTGTGAGGTGATGAAAACTAAATTCTAAACTTCTGTGGTATCTTTGTTTCGGGCTCGGTATGACTTGGAGAGTGGTAAATGTTCAACACGTGGTTTATTCAGAGACACAAGGTAAGCGAGCTTGGACTCTGGAGGTGGTTCATGAAGCATCTCTCGAGCACAGGTAAGAATTCAGTTTATATTGCAAGTGGGCGGAGTGGTAAATAAGCCACGCCTACAGGTTCCAGTTTACCCAGGTAAGCTTTCGGTCTGTCTGGCTTGGGTGGAAATGGCAAAGAGGCCGTGCTTGTAGTTGTCTGACTCATCTCAAACTCGTAAAACTTTATATGGTGTTGTGTTGACAAATCTGTGTATAAAAGAAGAAGCTATTCAGGACTGGTGTTGGCACCACTAATTTGTGGTGCAATGAGGTATCGATGTTAGCTTAAAGCATATAACAAAATAATTTACATCAGAGGCGCTATAATTTCCCGCTGGATAAATAGGGCATTGATTACAAGAGTCGGTGTGCCTACTACTCGTGTGTGCGTATGTTACGAAAAAGAAAAAAAAGAAAAAGGCAAGTTTGACGCCTCTCACCCACGTGGTAGACAAAATCGGTCTCCATTTCCGAAGAGCACGCCGGAGAGACCGCATCTTCGTCACACTCGGCGGAGCTGAACGATTCTTCCAAGTGGCTCCGCGAGCGACGGGACTTGGCAACGTCAACGGAGTGTGGCGCCCTCGCGTGCCGCAAGCTGTCGTTGAGGTAGCGGTTCAGCAGGCCGCTCTTGTACTTGGAGGGCGGCGAGAGGCTGCCGTCGCTGTTGGTGGAGTCGGCCCGACGGAGGAGTTGTTTTTCCGTTTCGTGTTTCATGGTGCCCATGTTGCGGGACGAGGGCCTGCTGATGTCACACTGCTGGCTGACGGCAGTTTGTAAGGGGCTTTCTTCATCTGTGGATATATATTTATATAGGTTTTATTGAGTAGGAAAGTTTGGAATTATATTATTTTACAGTGTAATTGAGCCCAGCGATGCATGCAGGCCTACAATCCGGGCATTCTTTGACGTTAGGCACATTGGTTATGTAAAAGTCATGACACTGCTGTTACCTACAGCTACGGACACCGTACTTTAAAAAGCTCAATCTGAAGGAGGACAACCTAATTATGAATGAAACATTATGACTACAATGGTCTGTTCATTTGAACACCTTGATGGCCACGTGGAGCAGACTTACCTTCAGAGTCGGTGTCGTCGCTGCACACACTGAGCTTCTCCGCGTTGCCCTGGATGTACTGGTTGTACAGCTTGATCCTCAGCGCCCAGCTCAGGTCCGGCTGCCTCACCGTGTTCTTCAGCCTGCGCCTGGCGTTGGCGAACCAGTTGGACACCTGAGCGGCACGTGGTGGAGGAGATAGAGAGTTGGAGACCATCAGCTGAGTGCATGCATGCTGAGTGTTGACTAATTGTTTGTTGATTGGAAATAAGTCAGAAAGGCTGATTAAATCAGTCTGTCGATGGGTTACGTTTAGTCAACCAAGACAATCAGTTGGTCTAATCCAACAGTCTACCAATCCTCTGATCCAGCTTTCAGGTGGTCAAGCAGTCAGTAAGTAAATTAGGCAGACAGACACTCAGCCAAACCCCTCAGACTGCCAGACAACCAGATATACAATTGAGCCGTCAGTTAGTTAATAAATTAGACAGCCAGTAAATCAGTCAGTAAGACAGAGGTACAGGCGGACAGTCATTCGGGCAGACAGATCGGTCAGTCAGACAGTTAATAAATTAGAAAGTCAGTAAATCAGCCAGTAAGTGATCTGTGGTCTGGGGTCTCACCTGGACCAGGGTCATGTGGGAGCCCAGGGCCAGCAGGACCTTCTCCGTCTTGGTGGGGTAGGGGTTGTCCCGGTGCTTGTACAGCCAATGTTTCAGGGGTCGTGCCATGTCCTGCAGGGCCTGTCTCCTGTGGCGAACTTTGACCCCGCCCAGGCGCGACCTGGAGAAGATATCAACATAGAAACGTAAAGCTATGTGTGGTCAGGGTCTGAGTCCTTTGCTGCTGTAGTCATTTGAGACGCATTGTATCACACAGCACACACACTGGGCATAAGCAGTGAATGAATTGGAAGTCAAGCTTTAAATGTAAATGAGATGAAAAGCATTTTTCTCTGCAACTATACATTGACAAGACTTTAATTTATTACGTAAACAAAGATTACTTTGCAGGTAGTATCTGCTACATGCCGTTATATGTGTCCTAACACTATTACTCCTGTTCATAAGTAAATACAATTCAGGACTCAAGAAATACTTTTCATGAATAACAGTGAACATGCAATAATGCCTTCAAAGTAAGAGCCCCACATATATCATCCTCCTCATCTGTTCAGATCTTCGTACCCATATCTCTTGTACTTTACAGTAGGGCTGTGTTCTGACTCAGACCTGCACGGCAGCAAGTCTGACGTCTGTCCGTCTGCTGAACTAGTTTGTCCCTGAGATGCTTCTTCATGGATCAACCTGGTCCTCTCCTCTTCCTCTCTCCTGTCCACTGGTCTCCTCTCCTCTTCCTCTCTCCTCCTCCTGTCCTCGTCCTGCGGTCTCCTGTCCTCGTCTGGTCTCCTCTCCTCCTGCGCTCTCCTCCTGCCCTCGTCCTGCGCTCTCCTGTCCTCCTCTGAATGCAGGAGACTCTCGGGGTCCATCATAAAGACCTGGTCCATTCTTCTCGTGCCCAGAGCTCTTCCATAAACAGGTGCATTAGTGGACGCGGTACATTCCCATTCTCTCCGTCCCGCGCTGGACCATCGAACCACTGATCTCTCTCTTGCTCTCTTTTGGTTCTAGCTCAAAGCCCTGGGCAGATCCTCACAAATCAGAGAAGGTTCCAGTCCCCCCAGCAGGAAAAGCCACCAACGACACAATAAAGCAGAAATCTGAGAATGTTCCTCGGGTGTAGCTGTTGCAAGTCTTGGAGGAGAGTTCAAGTAACCTGCTCCATCGTTGCCTATTGGCTCCTCCCGCTGGCCAATCGTATCTCGGGAGGACTCGGGGAGCGATGCCGGCCAGAGCAGGCAGCTCAGCCAGTAGCGCACCATGTTTTGAGAAATGTAGCGTTTGTAAGAATATCAGCAGATGTGGTTATTCAATTTATTAGCAAGTTTTTTTATGCTGCTTTATATGTGAGTGTGTTCGTGTGTGTGTGTGTGTGTGTCTGTTGTAATGGAAGCCAACATCCCTGCAGTCAAGTAATACGACATGCCTCCATACTTTCTTCATGAGGCTTATGAATCTCATGGATCTTGTGGTGTTCGAAAAAACAGCCGCGTCAGCGAATAAAATGTGTTGTGCCCAGAAGTTCTGGAGATTTATGGGTGGTAATGACATGGTTCTTAATAAACCAACGTAACCACTGAACAGCGCTTTGTGTTTGTCGGCGCGTCCTGCTGAGTTCGAAGGGATACGAGTACAAATTGGCCTTTAAAAGAAATGCAATGTAAACAATGGAAAATTGAAACAGATCTCTGTAGGTCTGTCTTTTAGCCAGGTCGTGTTACTGTCTGCTCGCGCGCGCGTGTGTGTGTGTGTGTGTGTGTGTGCGTGTCCAATGGCATGCCTTTTTACAATGTCTTGAGAGAGTAAGCATGGTTAATGGTTAAGAAATAACAGCACATGTTTTGGTGTCTCCGTTTGGCCGTGTGCGTCCAGGGCCCTTCACCGAGCGGCCCCTGACGTGAACACGGTCTGACAGGGGTTGTGGTGTTGTTAGTAGGCTAGAACAGTAGGGACATGATAACACCATGAAATGCACCGGGCCCAAAACAGAGGTGGAAAAGTCGAACTACCATTGTCAATATCAGTTCACCAAGTATGTAATAATATTTAGAAGAGGAAAAATCAAATGTCCTGAAATTGTAACCAAAATAATGATTTTCTGTTCATACACACAAACGTTTTACATTCACTAAACCAAAACACCTCTTGTTCCAAATAGATCTGTCAGCTCTTTAGAGCATGTTACAATTCTAATCCATGCCCATATTTCTCCCTGTGAGGTTAAGTAACAACCCGTTTCTGCTTTTTTCTCCTCATTTTTCAAAGCTAAAAAACACCTGGAGCAGCCGCGTCTCCGAGAGGTGCAGTAAATTCCAAGCGAGCATTCCTCGGCAGCGATGTGAGATCGCCACGCGGTGTTACAGCCCATTGAGTCCGTCCCTCTGTGCGGTGTGGTCGCCGCTTCTACTGTTTATATTAGGTGGGAACACACCTTCAGACGGGAGCCTGGAGACCGCTCAGATAAATATTTTGTCTTTTCGGGGGGGTAGTTTGGCATGGTACGTGCATCCTTTTTACACAGTTGGTCGGAAAATAGGTGCTTTCATACATGCTTTTTATTTCCTGTCAATGAGTCGAAATTAATTAAACATTTTCTGTTTCTACATTAAAAGACCACGAGTTGCTAGCATGATATAGATTTTTTTAAATGGTACCATTTTCTCACAAATTAACCTATTTTTCTAAAATGCTATGTAGTGATGGAGGCTAATATGTATTTTAATAAAAAAAAGGAATCAGTACATTTTGGCTGGCGTTATTTTATAGCCTGTATTTATTTAAAAGCACATTTGTTCTGAATGTGAATGGCTTCCTTGTCCCTTCAGGAATAACTACAAAAATAACTTTGAGTCCTTTTCTGTGTAAAACTAGTTTTAGTAAGTGAGGTAATAATAACCACACGTTTTTAAGCACGTGTTGCATCGCTTTCAGAAGCACAGAAGTCTGAGACTCCCACGTAGAGACAAATCCTGAACATGTTTATTTGTGCGCTCTCAAAGCGGGACCTTGTGTGAGGACAATTGACATCATAGCTCAGGAAAATGTTTGAAGTTGGCAGCAGTGGACATAAAACGGAGGGTGGGAATAATTGGAACGTGCCACTGTCTTTAGTGTCGTTGGAGCGAGCTCAGAGTGTGCCTGTGGATTCTCAATGGGCTGGTAAAGTGATACTGTCACGTTTGGCATGCTTCACCGTCAAGACTAAAGCCTGGGAAAGACAGCAGAATAGGTGTGGGGAGTGTTGGTGTTTGGTGCTGGTGTGGTTAGAAGGCAGAATAGGTTGTGGGGAGTGTTGTTGTTTGGTGCTGGTGTGGTTAGAAGATAGCTCCCCAAAAGACACCAGATGAGCATCCGTGGTAGTGAGTGCATTTACGTAAAAATTACAGCTTAATGATTCAGATGGTTCTGTCATTGTAAACCACCATGTGCTCTCTGTTTTTCAGCATCAACATGAAGTTGTCTCTTGATTCAACAGGTTGCCCATTGATTTTATCCTCATATGGCCATACCTTGCTCCACTGTAGCTTGTTGTTATTTTTCTGACATTCTGGTTTTATGTCCAGTCATAACTCCTGTTCAGTCTTTCTCTGGCAGATGGCCTAAGAGAGCCCTAAATCCACAGGAAACATTTCCTTTACATCATAAAGCTGCATCACGCAGCCACCCCTTTCCTCTCAGACATGAAGTGATTGACACATTAACACTCATTTACACCCAATTGACCACAACATCCACTGGACCCTGGACCAGCTCCGATGGCTTTATTTTCTTTAAACTCTGTCGACTTCGTGGAGGGAATGTGGTGAAGGTTTAGCCCACGTTGGTTGGCATCAAATACCTCCTTGGAGTCAGGTCAGAGGGCCAGCAGGTCAGACCCCTAAAACATAGCGCTGAGTGTTTGCTTATGGAGCTCATGATTGGTGCTAATGACTCTCAATGTGTTCCGAATGACGCTATGAAGCATGTGCTTATCAATACATTTAATGAGTTTTACGTTGATGATGACGATGTTGCTACACATACGTATGCCATGTGTGTAACATAACCCTTTATGTTTCAGACCCACACACACACCAATACACACACTAGTGCACACATACGTTTATTCTATTAAACAAACTGAAGAAGAAATTCACACTACAATGTATTAAATAAAATTTGATTCATCTGAATTATTGTTGAAAGTATGACAATCAGGGTAACGGTACACTACAATACTCCTCCAACCATGTTGTTCTAAAGCTACGTTTTTATAATATGTCTGGTTCTGATGAAGTCTCTGATGATGTCGCGCGGTCGTTGTGTTTTAGTTCAGGGAGTGTGTTTGTCGAGGCTCCCTGTCTGCCAGCCAGGCACTAATAATATTTCTCTGGTGTGCATTACAGTTAATTGAAGTGCAGCAACTGTCAGAATAATTACATGCTGATGTTTGTAACTTGGCAGCAGATGGCTGTGGCCACCGGTGACTGGTGCGTTTTCCTTTTTCCTTTTTTCCCTCATTTAGTTTTTTTACAGTGTATGATTTTCTTCTTTTTTTTAATCCCCAGTCCCTCTGTGCCGACAACGTTCCAGACAAATAATGCTAGAAAATGTGACTCTCAGACAGATGGGAGGGAGGAGAGAGGGTTTCTGTTTGGGTCATTAAGCACATACTATGCATAGAAAGGACTCTACACTGAATACACACGCCAAACAAGGAAAACCATTACAGAAGTAAATATATTGTTTACATACAAAGATCTACTGAACACACATATCTCAACATTACCGTAAGCACAACTGACCCTAATGTACCTTGCCTTTCTTCATTTTTCCTGCCACTCACACCCACGCCACTCAGCCCGTTTTGTGCCCCTAGTCCCTGGTCTGCTCCTGGTTAGTGTGAAGGCAGAGTAAACAAGACACCCTCCTTGACTAAGGACACATTTCCCTACATTAGTGCTAGCACTGCTGAGGGCGTGTGTAATGGGGCGCTGCATTTGTACCCCTGCATACGCCAACCGGGCTGAGGCTGAGTCCAGAGCTCTACATCCTGCCTGCCAGGAGGTCACGTGACCCCCTGGCCTCAGCGGGCGAGCTTTTGATCCACTCCGCCGGGAGCCACTGGAGGTCCGGCCCGGCCGCCCGCTCCAGGGCTGCCCGCAGTTCTCTGAATGCCGTGGTGAGGTCGCCATTGACGACCACCTTGTCGAACGTCTGACCGTGTTCGGTTTCCATGTCATCGGCCGAGACGATCATGTCTTCGAAGTCTTGTTCCTGTGAAGGACACTGAAGTTAGATGAGGTGAAGGACACTGAGGTTAGATGAGGTGTGAAGGACACTGAAGTTAGATGAGGTGAAGGACACTGAGGTTAGATGAGGAGGACACTGAGGTTAGATGAGGTCTGAAGGACACTGAGGTTAGATGAGGTCTGAAGGACACTGAGGTTAGATGACCCAGGACCCAGGACTAGGTGGAGAGATTATATCTCCACACTGGCCTGGGAACGCCTCGGGATCCCCCCGTCAAAGCTGGTCAATGTGGCCCGGGAAAGGGAAGTCTGGGGTCCCCTGCTAGAGCTGCTGCCCCCGCGACCCGACCCCGGATAAGCGGTAGAAGATGAGATGAGATGAGATCAAATGAGAGAAATCAGTGAGAAATGCCTTCCAGCGTTTATCTTGTATAACAGGTCAAGTACAGGTCAAGTACATTTGAATGATGTGCTCAATGATGTGAATTATTTGAATCCAGTGTTTGGATTTGTACTTTTACTATTTGAACGCATCATATCCTTTTTTTTGGGACGTCTATTCCCATTTTCTCTGTGTCGTCCAAAAGTCTGTCTCCGTGTGAACCACATGGGGTCTCCGCCGGGGAGGAGACGGGCTCCATAAACCGCGGATCTGAAGACGAGGTATTTGTCTTCCTCAGGACCCTTCGAAAACGTGTAATAATCAGAGATTAACGGTGAAGCATAATAAGGCCTTCCTGTGTACCTGTTCATAGGCTAGCCCTCGTAACGTGCCAGCAGTAAAGCATGAGAGGCCTTTTCACATGCGGCCATGCTTGGATTGGGAGGCTGAGCTCTATAAGACACGCTTGATTTCTGTTTAGGGTTTTTGGTTCATGTTGCACGGCAACCGCTGTGCAGTGCAGGTGTTTGACCCCGTGGGTTTTTAATAAGGGCCCCCCCAGGGGGGAAACAGACAGGTGGAAAGACAGATGGCAGTAATGATCTGATAGTAGTTCCTCTGGGGAAGACAAAGGCCCCATCCCACCTAGAACGATGCAACACAGACTAAAGGGGTTTAATGTTGTTTTGGTTCAGTGGGAACATGCATTAAATATGTTCTTTATGGATGTAAGTAACGGAGACAATGGCCAAAATCCTTCTCTGTGCTTTGAGATACTCTTTATGAAGTCAGTGATGTACGTTTTACCATCCTCATCTACATGCAGCGATACTTCATTTGCTCCTTGTAAACATCACATTCGTTGATTCACCGACCCTATCTCGTCAATGTAATGTTTCTATTATATGGAAAAATATAAAACATTCACCCCGTCACTCCACCCCTCCTTCACTCACTCACCCAACCTACCTGCTAAAAACCATGGACCCTCGTTCACTCACTCATTCATCTACTCACACACACATACACACCAAAAGGCATGGAGCCTCATTCACTCACTCTATCACCAACCCACTAAGAGGCATTGTCCACCTTATTCACTCACCCTCTCACCCCCTCACTCACTGACTCACACACTTTACCACCCAGCTTCTAAAAAGGCATGTGCCTTTATTCAC
>OMKX01004303.1:6050-20412 GCA_900302425.1 Brosme brosme
CACCCACCACCACACACACACACACACACACACCCAGTGGAAATCTGGGGAAACCACGCCCTTCCTCCTGTCGATGTTCCGGCTTTTCCTCTTACTTGTGACCCATCCCAGCACCCATCTCCAAGCATCGTCCTTCTCAACCTGTCTCGCTCTGCACAGCTGTGTGTTTGTCATAGTGTGGGATGACCCCACCCTTTTCTTCCTCTGCCTCTTCCCTTCTCACATCTGTCTCTCTTCTCCTGGATTCCCTTCCTTATAACGCTTTGATTTCCAGACAGGCACAATCCCCAGGCACCTGTGCGCAAACAAAACAATAAATAATACTTTAATGTTAGTTACGCTAAAATACTGTCCACATGGTGCCTACCCACACCGAGTGTTCAACCTGAAATGACATATGAATCACAACTCCCACATCCAGTAAAGTAGCTTTCTCAGCAAACGCTGAACAAAAAAAGGCTGTATTATCTTTGCTAAATTTCGAATCACAACGCAAATAATAATAAGATTGTCATTTACCACAGGACACATGCTTCCAATCCACTGTCCAATTAACGCTCACAAACCTGCGGTGCACCAGCAGGTGGATGTTGAGCACCAGTTTCATTATTTACCTTTTCATACCACAATCTTGTTTAAACACATTCTGTTTAAACTCGTTTTATATTGAGTTCATTTTCTATTTTTCTTTTTCTAGTTTTTATCCCAAAGACACATGCCAGTACTTTTATTGTTTCTTCCATATTCCTATCATCTCTATTCTCATGACCTCTGTTAGATTAACATCAACCTCCACAACCATACACATACTACATATAGTGTCTGCTGCAATTGCAGCTTCATTATTTTGTGTATCCTTTCCTCAAGTCAACGGCCAGATCACAGGTAAAAGGATAAATACATATTATTTCCATTTTTGTGCTAAAAGAACAAAGTTCAAAAATCTATATTGGCAATATATAATCAGATAATCCTTAGATTGAAACATTGCAGTCATTTGTGTGTGTGTTGTGTCTATATCTTTGGTTTCTTTTTTGTTTTCTTGACAGATATATGTGCATAAGCATTTTCTTGACATTGTATACCAATAATAACAATACTGACTTAAAGCATGAACTATACAATGCTATTAATAGTAATAAAAACAGTAACAAATTATAACAACAATATTGCTTCTACTAATACCGCAATACTACAACTAATAGGACTTCTAATTCTACTAACAGCACTAAGATTAGTTAAGTTTAAAAAACAAGTTTAGTAAGTTCTAAGCTTATATAATAAAATTTATATAAAGCTATTTCTCAATAGCTTCAAAAGCTAATCTCGAACTAGAGCTTTCCTGTCATGTTAAAATATTACATCCAAAGTTTTCACCAATAAATCATGTTTTTAAATCCACCACAAAATACCACCATACTTAACACTTTGGGTGTGCCTTTAGTTCATATTCAGCATTTGTGATGGTTAACCCCAACAGTGAGAATATTTCTTTCGTCTATATTTAAGATGTTATGTATGCATGAGCATGTATGTATGAGTGAGTGTGCATGATAAACTTGAACTAAATGCTAACTTACAAGCATTTTATTGTGTCACAATCACAAAAAGTGTGTAAATCTAAAGATCCAAAATTCTAAACGATATTGCCTCACACGAGCATAGCCCATATTCACCACAGCTAACATCGTGATGGCCATGTTCACAGGAGTCCTGTCATTCAGGAAAATAACAGATATGTACTCTATTCACCCGTCTAATGTATCGTTTCAGTTTTTGGCCGTCATAATTCACAGTATCACAAATGAATGCCAAGTGAAACCGATTTGAATCCTCATTCATTAAATCCCCTAAATATATATTTTTAAACGTCATCAATATGCCACCAAGATCACAGCAATCAGTTGGTTTAGCTACTTGATAGTAGTGTCACCGTTTACTCCAATCCCATTTGATCTCCTCATTGTGTCTTATAGATCTAGGCTGACTGACTGTTTGTGTCCTCACAGGTATTTGGACTCCTACAATGGAGCGTATGAATACAACTCCACTGCCTGCAAGGAGCTCAGGCAGGACATTATGGATGTTAAGGTCCTGACAATGTAAGTAATGCTAGACTATGGGTGTAAACTAATGGGCTGTACCCCCAAACTACTAATACTATACTGTATGCAAGCGGGTATATCTGGTAGAATAATTGAATAGGGTCAGGTTTCTCACACCTCAGAAAATTATGATAGAATGAACAATCCATTGACAGTGGAAGCTTTAATAGACAATTAATACACACCATAATAACCAACTCTAAGCGTATTGCTTGTAATAATACATAATTGTCTTTTACAAAATTACAAAATCTCCCCCTCAAATTTTTTTGATTGAATTTACTCACCTCAACAGTATGTCGTCAGTGACAAAATCACAAGTAAAAAATAACATAAATCACATTCTTTAAATGAAAAAGTTTCTCCCAAACTATGAACCACAAGAATAGTAAATACTGGCTGTGTTCTATTATTTTGTACTCGGTGGAAACATGATCTAGTGCCTTCTGTCTCTGTTCCTCAGCTGGGTGCACACTCATTAACAACCATAATAGGCCTTGTCATAGAGGAACGCAGCCAGTGTTTGCCAGTCGGCCGGTAGCCGCAAACAGTGTCCGTCTGCTCTGCCAGACGGCCCAAGTTATAACAGCATCGCCTCCTCCTCCTCCTCCTCCCAGCGCCAAATCAAATCTCAAATCAGTTCAAGGGGAGCTATTCAGAGACAGGCTATATAAAGACGTGAGCGGCCAGACACTCTCCGTCATTAGTTCGTTTTCTTTCAGAAAGGACAAGTTTTTCAGGCTTTGTTTTTTTTCTCATACCTCACTTGTTTATTTACCTCTACTTGCAGGAATAGTTTGGCAGTGTAATAAGTCTGTCTCTCAGGGTCATTTTTCTTTCTCTCCTCGTTCCAGGGTGAAAACTTCAGATCTCTTTGAAAGGTGGAGAAACCTGCAGGTTTGCACGTGGGAACAGAATAAAATGGAGACTAACAACTTCAAGTAAGCAACGATTTACCATCGCCACCTCAAATTACCACAAGGAAATGTATTGTATATATTTCACCACACCATCATCATACATCATCACGTCATACTCAACATCTGCTTCTCAAGATAACTGGTGGCCCCGTCCAAAAGGGGTAGTCAACCCAAAACCCTTTTTGTTTTGTTTTAAACATGGTTATACGACTTATATGATGATCAACATAGTTATTTAAGACATTTTGTTGCTGTTACTAAAATGAGATTTTCATTTAGAGAAAACAGGAGTAAAATCCGATGTTTTCTGCAGTCCAACCAGTTTGTGAACATTCCACTCTGATCCGAAAACAGATCAGATGTTCTTTCCGAAACTCTTTAAAGTCATTATCAGGGGAGAACGGCGGTGAGGTGTGTCTGGATGTGTAGAGTAGTGGTTTTCAACTTTTTTGGGCCTAAGGCACACCGAATATCAAACCAGAAAATCAAGACACACCAACTTATATTCATGGTAATCGATTATGAAGAATGTCACACATAATGTATAATTATGTTATTAGTGAGATTTGCCCCATATTGCACATAGGTCAAATAAGTCACTGTCAAATAATTATCAAACAGATATAGGCTAACTTAAATCAGACAGGCAATCACATAATTTATTAAAAAATATGTATTTAAATGGTTTGTAGGGACGGGTTGTGAGAAAACAACCCGTCTAAACATAGTCCAGGTATACACACACAAAAAATAGTATGTGCAACTAAACACAGCGCAAAACCCTTTTCACAGGGTTTATAACCTTAACCCTTAAAAATACTAACTTAAATAAAGCTGCCAAAAAAGGGGGCATTAAAATCCAAAGAATTCTGACTCTGAAATATGAAAATGATGAATACAACCCATATTCGACAGCAGTTTTGCCGTATATGTTGGATCAATATAACTGGGATATGTGAACAATATATATATATTTCAGTTTTACAGTAAAATAAATGCACCACCAAACATCAAGTCAGGTCAAGGTAAGACGTCAAATTAACTTCATGTTATAACACAACCTATATTCGACCAACATTTGGCAAAATGTTAACCATAACATAAATATCAACATTTTGACATAGATTCAACCGATGTATGATCTTGATAGTCTCTCACCTCCCTACTCAGAAACTCTAACAAATAATACTTTAGTATTGTCAACCTCAGGGAACTACCTTTCTCAGTGTACCAACACGTCTACTGGGCGCGCTGGTCTCCAGCCACCGCTGCAGGAGCAGCGGTGGCAATCGTTTACTTTCTTTACCTGAACTGCTGACCAGGTGAGTCCAGAACAGCTCACTTCTATTGTAAACGTGTGTACTTTCTACTTAAAACATGTAACGTGCGTTTGCCATTATCATGCAATGCTTATTGCGTTTAAAACATTGCCTTGGTTCGCATATATGCTTTTTCGTTGTTGCTAGCAAGCAACATGCTGTTAGCCGCCAGCGTCCTGCAACTTTTTAAGTGCAAACTTTTTAACGCTATTTTGCTTATGCACTCAATAGCCTTCCCATTCGACGGAAACCTGTCTTTGTTAAGCGAGTACATTGTTGACCAACCCTGGTCCTTTTCAGGTGCATTGAAGAGATGGTCCCCATGGAGCAACGAGTCCGCGGCGCGTCATTTGAAGCCCTATCCAGGGCGGTTGTGTCTCACATGTGTGTGGCTCCATAGACATTAGTTAATTAAGAATTGTACAATAAATTAAAATCATTGATATGTGGTTGAACGTTTAATAAACAGTCAGTGAAAGCCAGTGAAAAAACGTACACTTTTGAACCATTTGTGAAAGTCTTTTCAATGCCAACCATAGACATCTTTAAATATCTTTTCAGTGGAAAATGCTCACTGGGTTACTTAGATCGTTACATTTTATAAAAAGTCAGATGGCGTTGACCTGCTGTGTGGTTTAACACTGCATCACATCCGATATATTGTGATGCATTAGATCTTGTAAAGATTATGTATATTATAGAATACGTTTGAACTCAAGATTTATTTTTGCATTTTTTAATGCTTTATGATAGTAAGATAGGCAGGAAGGTATGGGAGAGAGAGGGGAAGACGTGCAGCAAAGGACCACGGGCAGGAATCGAACCCGGGTCGCTGCGGTAAGGACTAAGCCTTTATGCGGTACGCTCTACACGGTGAGCTACCGGGGCGCCCCAATGGTCACTTTTGTGGGACATCGACATGAAGACTAGAACAACCCTAGAAATCCACATCCTGTCAACCTGCCTGATGGCCGTGTGTAGGGTATCAGGGTATGCGTGTGTAGGGTATCAGGGTATGCGTGTGTAGGGTATCAGGGTGTGCGTGTGTAGGGTATCAGGGTATGCGTGTGTAGGGTATCAGGGTGTGTGTGTAGGGTATCAGGGTGTGCGTGTGTAGGGTATCAGGGTGTGTGTGTGTAGGCTATCAGGGTATGCGTGTGTGTGTGTGGGTGTGTGAGACCTTCTCATTTAGGCTCTTTCCAGCTTTGTTGCTTGATTGCTGATCTGTTTCAGGCTTACACTTGTACTAGACAACCCAGTACAGATCTGAAGAGAGGGAAAAGACAAAATGCATGCTTATACATAAAGAATTTTCCCTCTACTTACAATAATCAAATCTTCATACACATTGCCCTTAGCTATTGCCTTATCTCATCGACTAAAACTATTTAACTCATTAGTGTTCAGCGACATTGGTCTTCAGAGATGGAAAATGGAGGAGAGGTGAGGATTTAAAGACCAGGGGACTCATGTACAAAGCTTGCGTACGCACAAAAAAAGCTGCGTACGCAACTTCTCACGCAAACGTTCGGATGTACAAAGACTGACTTGACGTGAAAAAGTGCCGTCCTCCACGCAAACTTCATGTACGGCGTATGCACATTTCTGGTGCATTTTGTCAGTTGGCGGCACATAGAGGCAATGCAGCGCAACAACATTAGGCCTACTCGATCACGGGTAAGGACATCATATTGCAATATGCGGCTAGTTGAAAGATGATTTGAACGTATGGATGCGTGATCTTAAATGCACTTCAATCATGCGTTATTGTTGAGACGCATAATGTGACACTGTTGATATTAGGCTAAACTTAAACAGACCCATAAAACTAAATTGTCAATATTGGAATTAAAAGGAAATTGGAAGCCCCAGCAATATTATTTCAGAGATGACTTGTTTATTAAACGTTACATATTTACAGGACCACGCATGACATCTGGGCTAATGGATCTCTCTCCACGCATTTGTCACGAAATTCTTGACTGCAATATTATTATTTGATGTTGCGTGGAGTAACCACAAGCCATTGTTACTTAAAATCAATCCATCAATGAACCAGTCGGTCGATTTCCAGTTATATCCATATTATTCGGGATGCGTGTGCTCGACAACAGAGGCACTACTGCAGGCCTATTTATACTAATTAGCATATTAAATGTGGAGTAATTGAGGGAGGAGACGGGGCGGAGAGTTGGGCTCGTGCATGTGCGCTCAATTTCACGTTAATTGGGATGTACAAAGAGAATGTGCCTGAAATCGTGCTTACGCAAGGATTGATACATCCGGATTTTTTTCCAGATTTTTGCGTACGCAAAGTTTCAGTAGGAAATCCACGCAAGTCTTAGCACATGAGCCCGCAGGTGAAGGGATGCTAAGTGAGGTGGCTGGAGGCGGGTCCTGGAGGTCTGGACGCTGACATCATTCTATACTGGAACAATCTGGAGAGGGAAGAGGGAGATAAAGAGAAAGTCCCCTCTATTCTCCCACTCCCACCCAGTGCTCCCAGTGGAACAATCTGGAGAGAGAAATTAGAAGACGTAGACCGAGACAAAGAGAAAGGGGCATGTGAGTAACTTAAGGAGGAGCGAGGGATCAAATCCAATTGAAAAAATCGAATACATGCTGTGGCTCCTCCGTCGTTGTGGAGTATCTGGCAGTTTAATTGAAAATATTCATATTCGCTTCACAAAGATAGTATAACTGTCTGTCTCTGATTATAACTTGAATAAAATTGCTACGTTATTTTATTTGGCGTGGAAAGGTGGAATAGTCCATTAAATGTGAAATGTTGGTGATAATAAATATTGGCAAATCTAGATATTTCTTTGGATAGCCCCACAATTTCATGTAGACATGTATTTTTTTTTTATCTAGGACAGATTATAATTTGTTTGGAGTAAAGAGAAAGGAAAAAGTTTTCATAAAAAGGGGAAAAAAAAGGAAACACTTATTAAAAAAATCACGAGACTCTTTGACTGACGAGGCCCCAAGCTATTGCCTAGCTATGCCTTATAGTAAAACTGAGTATAATGCCACGCTGTGAGGAACTGCGTCCAGGCAGCAGTTTATTTTCTGTCTGACAAAGGGTTAAGCTTCTTGGACACTTGTAATATAACGCCATTTCATAAACAACATCACTAATTAAAAATGCTCATACACAACGAGGGTACTAAAAAAGTATCACAAAGTTGGGGTGGGTCGTAACCATGGGGATATGACCTGGAACTATTACGCTTGGCTATTTTCAAATAGAAGAACACAATTCTCTCATGTCAATGGTCCAACTTTTTCCGGGGGTCCCCTTTAACGGTTCTCTTGCTTTTGAAGAATAATGTATTAATCTCTAACAGTTAATATGGTTTTGCCTTGTTTTGTTTTCATCCCCCTCCTTGCCAGACACCTGTGTCTGACCCCCACTGTTAGTTGATCAAACAGCAAATATGGTTTGGTCTTCGTCCTGTTTCTCCCCCCTCCCTTCCAGACCTCTGGATCTACTCCCCCACTGCTCTTTAGGAGTTGATCAACCAATTCAAATGGTGTCACCGTTGTCCTGTTCTCCTCCTCCCTGCCACATCTCGGTCTCCAACCCTTACTGTTCTTGAGGAATTGATCAAGGAAGCGATTGAGGGATTGTATTAGCATTACTAACTTACAGTCCAACAATAGATCCTCCACAGACGAACTGGTCTGTGTGCCAATCTCACCGAGATATCACATCCCGCTTGCTGTTCAACCTAGAGAGGGTGTAGTCAGTTTGTAATTGGGTTTCAAAAGAACGGTAACCCAACAGGAGATAGGGGGGTTGCACCTATTTGTAATGTTGAACCTAGAGAACAGGTAGCGATTTGAACGTTTCTGAAATCCCCGCCCTTGTCATGTGTTTTGATATACTGTTGTATGTGTGAATTTAAGCAGCAAATCCCTGAAGAGCTGCTCTTGTTATTTGGGTATCCTGAGAGAGCCCACAAATAAAGTATTGAATGTTAAGTCTTGACTCAAGTCAAGACATTCAAGTCTTAACTTGAATGTTGTGAAGAAAAGGACTTGGAAACTGCCCTTCTTCTTTTACCCATTTCCTTTTTCTTTTACCCATTTCCTTCTTCTTTCACCCATTGTTTCCGTGTGAAGGGCCTCTCTGTCCCGGTGCTGTAATGCTCCGTCCTTCCTGTTCACCACCAAGAGGAACACCCCTGCAGGGGCCAAGCTGAGGTATGAGGTTGACACCAGCGGCATCCTCCCCGTCACAACAGAGGTCTTCAAAATGTTCCCGGATGTGAGTCAGTCCATCCATCCATTCCTCCATCCACCCACCGATCTATCGCCTTTTAGGGAATACATATAGGGAGTTCTCATTCTGTGTGAGCTTAATATGCCTTTTGTTTTTCTCCAGGATATGCCGTACAACAAATCCCAATATAAGAAATGTGCTGTCATTGGAAATGGAGGGATCATCAAGAACAGCAAATGTGGGAAAGAGATTGACTCAGCTGATTTTGTATTCAGGTATATTGCAGACAACAATGTAGGCGAGAAAAAGAGGACTGTATTTTCTTAAAAATATTTTGGAATCCTATAACAGGATTCTGTTTTTTTTCAGATGCAATATACCACCCATCAACGACAAGTACTCGGCAGATGTCGGCACTAAAACGGATCTTGTGACAATTAATCCAAGCATAATTACAGAGAGGTACTGACACGCATATGCATACATTTCAGGAGCCTGCTCTAGCACATAAGCTTCCTCTAAAATAAATCAGTTATATTTAATTTAAATACTATCTTGCTCTCTTCCTAACAAATAGCATCGGTGGCTTTCAGGAAAAGTATGGTATCATTTATCATGGCAGCTGCATTTGTTTTGCAACGGTTAACAAAATGACATCAGAAACAATAGTAAAAAGTGAGAATATTGTTTGACAGACGTGGAATGGATACATGACATTTCTTTGAGAAGGCTCCGGAAATACCATACGGTTCACATCTTGGTTTGTTATTGTTTGATTCTTGACTGTGTTGCTTGCCGAGCAATATCTGTTGGCTTGATCTTCCCTCTATTGTCTTCCTCTTCCTGTTTCTGCTCTACATGTCAGTCCTCTCTCTCCATGACTCTCTCTCTGTTGTGTTCACATCGCCTTCTGCTACCCGCCTCTCCAGGTTCCAGAAGCTGGAAAAGTGGCGGCGGCCGTTCTACGAGGTCCTCCAGAACTACGAGAACTCCTCGGTGGTGCTGCCGGCGTTCTACAACACACGCAACACTGACGTCTCCTTCCGCGTCAAGTATATGCTGGACGACTTTGACTCCCAGCGCGGCGTGTTCTTCTTCCACCCGCAGTACCTGCTGAACGTGCAGCGCTTCTGGGCGGTGCAGGGTGTGCGGGCCAAGCGCCTCAGCAGTGGGCTAATGCTGGTGACGGCCGCCCTGGAGATGTGCGAGGAGGTCCACCTCTACGGCTTCTGGGCCTTCCCCATGAACCCCTCAGGCATCTTCATCACCCACCACTACTACGACAATGTCAAGCCGCGGCCCGGCTTCCATGCCATGCCCCATGAGATCTTTAATTTCCTGCACATGCACACGCGTGGGATCGTCAATGTGCACACGGGCCAATGTAGGTGATCGCCCCAAACAACCCGCCCAAGAAGGTTATTCCACATCTGCTGCGTGACTTGCTTTACACATTGCTGTGGAGAAGTTCCACCTTTTACATTTTTATTGTCTGATTTGGTAACCTGTAATAACAATCATAAGTCATTTATAAGCCTTTAGTAACTGATGATCTAATCATAAACATAACATTGATATACATTTGTGGATGATTGATAAGTGCTATGTTTTTTTTACCACCAGGTGTGATCTTGATTCGCCATTACAAGCCATGTTAAAATCGACCCTCTAGAAACTATATGGATACATGGATAGATCAGCCTAGCAGTTGGTACAGTCCACTGGATAGGCTGGTTCGCTGATCTATCTATCTATCACACATCTGGGTGGAAACTCCCACTTGTGATAGAGGGTAGATATGACATGGCCGGTAATGGCTAATCAACATCACACCTGGTGGTAGAATAAAAAACCTTTAACATAGCACTTATTAATCATCTACAAATGTATGTTTGTTTTGTTAATGGTTAGTTCATCATTAACTAAAGGCTTACAAATGACTTATGAATGAACGTCATTCTCAAGTGTTACTGAGATTTTTATGTTGTGTTTAATTTTAATAGTGACATGGCGTCTGTCCTTTATTAAAAGCATTTTGTTAATGTATGTGAAAGATGGGGAGGATTTTGGAGGAGGTTATGCATGTAAGAAAGCTCCAGTGGGATTCAATTTGAAGACAGTTACGGTACATGTGTCATCTCAGTGGCAAAATGCAGCACTACCTCTAATAATGTATCCATCAGATCTGGTTTCTTTTCACTAGCACATTTTTTTTGCAAACTAGCAAGTTGGTTCAGTGTTAGCCACCTAACTGTTAAAAAAAACGGATTACCTCTGGAGCCTTCGTTTTCTGTTGTATTCAGCATTTCCATTTCATGGTCAAATTTGCTTGCTTTGATGCCAAACAATGTTAGTTCTCAACTTTGATGTGTACCTTTAACTTGCTTACATAACAAGTCGTTGATTCTCTTTTCTTCTTGGTTTTCTAAACCATGAGATGTTAGTTTTTAATGTCAAACGTGGTCTTCCTAGTGATTGTCGTCTTTTCTCGTGACGTTTTCAAGTGAAGTTTTCAAATGGCTCATTTGCAGTCTGACATTGCCAGACCAATTCGCAAATGTGTACTCTCAGTTCATGTTCGATTTCCAAGGGGATTATCAATGGACCTAGACCAAACTATATCTGGATAGATCTACAACCAATCAGAGCAACAAATCGTGTGACAAATTAGCGGCAGCCATCTTGGTTCTTTATGAAAATGCCTCAACAGCGCTCCCAGAGGGCGCTGTTGAGGCACTAAAACCGCCCCTTATGAGATAAACGGTTGTGAGGTCTGCAGGAAATCTGTCTAAACGGGAGTAGGGCCAGGCGCGTATGCCAGAGCACATAAAACATCAGCTTGCATATGCGTCTGGTTCCCAGGCAAACACATTTTTATACCGTTGTACAGGAGTATTGTTTTGTACTTGACAATGCACAAATATCTGCGCTGAAACAGGGCCACTGTGGGATGGCGCTCCTTCTGTCCTCTCGCTGAGACATCACCCCCTCCCCCCTGTGTTCCACATATTAGCGATCTCCAGACACGGAATGGATGTGGCAGCTTTTAATGTTGTGGAGAATACATTTGTGGAATTTAATGAGCTAATCCAAACATTGACAAAAGATGTAAGATGTAATCTATTTAATATAAAATAGATTAATTGGAACAGCATATTTTCAAAAGCTGATCTTCTCTTGAAATTACCAGGAAATGTTGTCAAATGTTCATGGTGTAAGATTGAGTATTTTAAGGCGTAAGTCGTAGTTTTGGACAAAAGCCGAGCAAATGTTTTTTATAACAATAAGATAACAAATCTGTGACTTCCTATCGTCAATCCCATTTGTTCACCCTCCAAACAGCACTAGAGAAAAGATAACAACGAATGAAGGCCACGCACTGTGGCTATATGGCTTATTTGATCCCATCTCTTGCTATCCTCCATGTCTTAAGCCATACTGCCTTATGAGAAATCAACCCTTTTTCTGATGCGCACTTCACCCACGTGGATTGCATATCTAATGTACATTACTGTAGATCCAGCTCTTTTCCACTCTTTTTAAACTTAAAATCTTAGAATCTCTAAGAGATCGCAGTGCACAACATTTATTGTGCATTTTGTTTTGGAATTGCTACTTCCCCCCTGTAAAATACAATCCCATGCATAACCATGTAATGCTGTGCATGTGTGTACCCTATAGGCCTACTGGGCTTTGTTTGTGCCTGCTTCAATGAATCACTGAAATATGTTCACACATAGGCATCAACTTATATCAACAGGGACTTGGGGATATGCACAAATGTTATCACTGAAAAGCAATTACGTCTTTTGGTATATTGTGTATCAATGGTTGCGATTTCCATTGATTCTATTGATTGATTGAAAAGGATGACAATGGCTCTTGGGCAGTTTATGATGTAATGGGATTCTCTCTTGCCATTGTTGACTCACGTTATTTCATCTGCTGCAATGCATTCCGCATGTATTCTAAGAAGCGTCAGGAAGTTCAGCATTTGGGATTGTCTTATCTTAACTTATTTGTATTCCAGGAGTCATTCAGAGACCCTTAAAATTATGTACAATGATTGGTCTTCTCTGCTTTGTGTATGACATACAGATTTGGGGATTTGTTATTTTTTGATGGACATTCACGGTACAAATGACTTCCTTTATAAATCACAGTGAACTAATTTAAGGTCAACATGTATGAGCACATGAGCACTTCAACAGAAATATTAGGATTTTCTAATCACCTTATGGTTTATAGTCTAAAATACTCAGCAATGACAGACAAATTGCTACAAAGATAACTACGAATGAAAGGGAATAGATAACACAGTGCTTCTTAACTAGATTGTAGATCATTCTTTATTGTGTTTGTAAATAAATTGGTTTTGATTTTCTCTCTCGTGACAACTATTCATACGTACTAGGTGTGTGTGTGAGTGTATGTCGGGGGGATCTGTAAAAATAAATATAATTTTTATTCTGTGTTAAATCAAAGGGTAATGCCCCCCATTAGGAGTGAGTTGAAACAAAGACACAAGATTACAAATGAAGACATAAAAACAATATACCATTTAGTGTGTTGCCATGAGGTGGTGAATTACCGCTCTTAAGTCGTGTCAGTTAACCTCTGGCTTGTCCGGTCCAATTAACTCTTTAAGCAAAGCTACTATCAGTCACTTAATTATTAAGCAGTCGTGGTGTCAGTGTCCTCCCACTGACCGGCTCACTTTAGCGGCCCAGTCTCATTTATGTCCGATTATACTAAATCCACAAATATCTTGTTACAGCAGGATGTGCATGGCTAGCCATCCCCACCTCAATGCACAATTCAATCAATTAAAGGAAATGGTGCAGAGGAAAGTAAAGCAATGGATCCAATCCATGTTGGTTTTACATGAACCTTCCTACCCCCATAATAACTAACATCCCAATGTTCCTATGCTCCCAAAATGGTGTAGGTCATTGCGATTTGATGTCGCAATATACACCCCTATAACATAATGTGGGGATTTAAATGATAATATCCCCTGCTCTTAGATTAATTATGAGCCTTGATCACAATTGAACAATTGAATTGCAAGCATTCTTATGTAATAATGCACACAACAATGTAACAATATGTGAATAATTTGAGCTATAAACCATCTGTACAGTCTTCAAACCTGCCCCACATTAGATCAACGGTTGTGGCTAGGACGACCAGGGCAAGTTCTGCTTGAAATCTGTCTGGGTGGGGGGCCAGTGATGAAGCGTCATCAGTCTGAATGGGTGGGGGGCCAGTGATGAGGCGTCATCAGTCTGAATGGGTGGGGGGCCAGTGATGAGGCGTCATCAGTCTGAATGGGTGGGGGGCCAGTGATGAGGCGTCATCTTGATGACTCAGGTATTGTGGTTTCGAGGCATGATTCAAGGAGTGGTAAAGGTTCAACATGTTGTTTATTCATTGTTTATACAAGGACATGCACTCTGGAGGTTCATGAAGCATCTGCCAGAGCCAGGTACTTCTGTCTGTATTGGAATGGGCGGGATGGTAAAGAAGCCACGCCTACAGGGTCTGATTTAACCAGGTAAACCTTCTGTCTGTATTGGTGTGGGCGGGATGGTAAAGAAGCCACGCCCACAGGGTCTG
The DNA here is from genome assembly GCA_900302425.1 of Brosme brosme. Classification (NCBI taxonomy): domain Eukaryota; kingdom Metazoa; phylum Chordata; class Actinopteri; order Gadiformes; family Lotidae; genus Brosme; species Brosme brosme. Next base: position 20,242 of record OMKX01004303.1, read on the forward strand.
ATTTAACCAGGTAAACCTTCAGTCTGTATTGGAATGGGCCTACAGGGTCTGACTTATCTCAGACCCATCCAACTTTATATGGTGTTGTCTTGACCACTATGTGTAGAAGCAGAAACTAGTCAGAACTGGTGTTAGCACTACGAATGTGCGGTCTGGCGAGACAATAATGAT
>OMKX01004350.1:0-10393 GCA_900302425.1 Brosme brosme
TTAAACCTCAATTATATGTATTTATTATAATATAAAACCAAGAACTTTAGCACTTTGAGAGCATTTAGATGCCAGGTTTGAGGATAACTGGGACAACACTGGGGCAAAACAGCAGAACATTAAACTCGACACCAACCCGTCCCCACGGCACAACTGTCATGCTCTCTACAACAAAGATCCACCAAAGTCCCTCGGGACAAACGCAGCCGAGCTCAATCCCATGTATCCATCCTTCTGTACAGCTGTTTGACCGTATGGGAAGATATACAGCCCCGAGTATCCTGTCAGCTCCTCTGTCCATTCATCCCAGCTTCTCCCCTCAACAACGGCCTCTTATCCTGCAGCGCTCTGTCCTGCCTCCTCCGTTAGCATGCATCCTGTCTCGTGCCACTCAGGCTGCAGCTTCGCTGTCTCCACAACTTGCTTGCCAATGGACTGTATTGCTTGCTTACACAAGAGGTTCCTTTTAAAACGTCAGCAATGTGCGGCTTGCCGCGGCTATAATGTATCTATAGTGTATTTGTTGGTCTACTCTATTGGTAGCACTCACATTTGCAACTGTCCCTTTTGAACAGAGTTTGCAACATCTGCACACACTCCTGCTTTGTATAGTCAAAGTTCAAGCATGTTTTGTATAGTCAAGGTTGACCCTTAAATAGGAACTCCATAACCCTAGATCCAGTCGTCTCCACCCACCATACCATGCATTTTGAAAAATTCAATGGGTGTGACTGCAATAGACTCAAGTATCCAGCTATGTGTTTTTTATATTCCACCTATACTTGACAGTTGCTAGGGACTCAAGCTCCCCCTATGGGGCCGTCGCCCTGGGAGCCACATGTTACTATGACTTCCCGGGGCCCGCTACTGCCGCTGCCAATTACACGCAGCCTCTCTGCCAGAACCAGAGACAAAAACAAAACACAAGCAGGGGGAATTTAGGAAACTTAACCACCCATGACCAAATACTCAACAAAGCAGTGTTTTGTCCACACACACAAAAAATAATAATACCACAGGACAAAAAAGAAAGAACCATCCATGGAAGTTTTTACTTCTAGTTTCTATTATAAATCCCCAGATTCAATGACGTTACAAAAGTTGATTAGTGAATGCAGTTGGAGTCAGGCCATTACGCAGATTGTTGTCTTGGGACAACCAACCATACAACCAACAGGAATCAGCCATCCCCATAGGATACAGGCGGTAACAGAATGCCTTAAGCCTACAGGATACTGGCAAGGATACACCCGGTTGCACAAACACTGCCATTTTGTAACTATACTAGGCGTGTAACTTGCATGAGGCTTGGAACAACTCATAATTAGCCTATACCACAGGCATGGCACACAATGTTAACCCTTAGAGAGATTACAATGCCTAGTGTTACAGAGGGGAACATACAGAATTCCAAGCTAACAAATTGTCTCATATTATACCAAGTCATGGGAAAGAGAAAATGATTCAGTACATAGTCACCCTTTCACATGAAACCATTGCACCGTATTGCATGAAACCTATGGACCAATGAACACCGACCCACCCCACACTTAAAGGAACAAATGATGAATGGCCTCTTGGATGGATGGCCAATGACATACACACATTAGCATCCAATAGACTACATACTCACAGTCTTAGAAAAACATTCATTTTGTAAGTATCTTTATAGTGACCAAGAGTCCATTCAAATAGTTTACAAACAAGACTAGTGGGTGTGACAGCCTGGGCACTAAATAGACACAATTAGTGTGTTTTAGAATAAACTTGCTGGCAGATCTGTTCATAAACGGTCAGGACTGTGGAATCAACCATCATCAGTTGAGATTGATAAAATAGCCTGAAAGGGTCTCATAGTACCACATCCGTGGTGTTAAGTAGCAGCCACAATATCCAGGGATACTCAACACTGCAATTATATTTTCATTAGTAATATGTAAATGTACATTGTGTGTATGTGTGTGTTTGTGTGTGTATGTATATGTACTACATTAGTTAATGCAGTAATAATAGTTATTATATAGCATCAGCATAACTGTTAGGGGTTAGGGTTAACCCTCACCTTAATAAATAATGTATAAATGAATACCTTAGTTAACAACATCATTATTATCTTAGTTAACATGAACACCATTAGTAAGTGCTGACTAGACCATTAGGTAACTGCTAATCAACAGAGTTCCTTGTTATAATGCTTATTACTGCATTTACTAATGAAAATTAAAAGTTAAACCTTTTCATAAAGTGTTACCATGTATATATTTGAAACAAGTTAGTACTAAATCTCCTTGACGACGATCCATAACAAAAATAATGTAGAAGCTTTTATTTCTTAAAGGGTGCAACTTCCCGGACTTGTAACGTTAACGTTATTGCTTTAATTGCCACATTATCTGTTCCATTGCTCTGCCTTTACAATTTCTAACCTAACACCTAAACCCTCTGAAACTATTAAAATGAACTAAACTATGCTTAATCGAAGTCCTTAACCATTCAAATAGGTTTAAAATGGTTTCAGATCAGGTTTTGCAACCTTGTGTATATCACGACTACCCTCACGGCTCTCGTGGTCTCTTGTATTCTCGCAGTAAGTTACCGCCATGCGAGTATGGCCTGACTCATGTGACCGAGCTTCTCTCCACCATCCCAGCACGTAAACAAGGTCGAATAAAGTACTCACCCACCGTCCAAAGAAGTATGTGTCCTGTCCTATACACGTACATTCAAAACAACTCTGCAGTAGCCTACTTTTAACGTTACCAGTGCAGTGCGCTACGCTGGCAGGAAATGTAGGCGTATGTTCAAAGTTGAATAGCAACTTCCGCTGCGTAATGTAACGTTACAAAAAACGAAACTGTCTGGAAATGAATCAACTGCTTTGCTTTTGTTTTGGTCTGTTCTTAGGTCATTAGCGTGTAACCTATAACGTGGTGATATTACTTTAGTCGTTTAATCATGGGGACCCTCGGCTGTTATTTGTAGCAGGGGTTCTTTCAGAATTGCTCTGAGAGTAGGCGTTCGCCACATGGATATAACATATTTTACTCCACGCAAGAAAGAAGCACGACCTCAAACAATGCTCATCGTTTTTTGGATGTAAACACCTATACCACAAGTGGAGAGAGCGGAGCTTCGCCACACACTGCTCCATGTCACCTCAAAAAGGCTAGCATCGCACGGGGATACAAGTCCCCGGTTTAATTGCGCTTGCGCAGAGCACACAGACTGTAAGAATGTTCCGGGTAAACACAGTACTGCATTTCAGAAGGATCAGCCCATACACCGCGCTGTCCTTGAAAGGTATTCCGTCATTATTCAGTAGTTATTAAATACATTAGCTAAATATAGGAAAGTTGTCTATCACCTCCTCATCATGCCGTCTGTTTATGAGATATCTCCCTATACTAAATAGTGATCGTTAGTTTGACAGTGTTGAGTGCCACTCAACATGCTATTAAGGGGACATTGACAGCGATCACATACTTTACAACTTCCTTTAATTTGTTAAAAAATCGAACCCTTTACGGGTACCGTCATGGGGGAAAACAATAGCATGGTTGCAAATAGGGGCACATTCGTTTACTTGACCCCCTCCTTACTCTCTCCTTAGGTGGTTTTATACACAGAGACTAATGCTGTTGGATGTACCCCTCCATTTCTCGTTTAGCTTTGTGTGTCCGTCAACAGCACACTAGCAGTGAATCTGCAGATGGCTACTATGGCAGTCTCTACCCCGGACATATTCCCACCACCGTCCTCCAGAAAGCCCTGTTGGCTGTCGGTTCAGGGGTCGCCGCTCTTCAGAATCCATACAGGCATGGTAAGACACCAATCATCCCATTTTAGTTAAAAAAGTATTGCTTCGCGATCCTCTGGACTCGTCAGTGCATACATTAGAAGACAGTTAACCTTTTTTGAAGATGTAAACATTTGGGTAAAAAAATGCGGATGGATCCAATTTAAATGTACTTTAAAGTGGTAATTGAAACGGCAATAAGTGACAATTTAAACATTTTATGTGGGTTCAAAAAAATCTCCAACGCTTGTAACTTCTTATGAATTATTAGCAATTCTAAGTCATTTTCATGGGTAGTGATGTTTAAGTCATTAAAGGGGACATATTATGCCACCAGGTGTGAGTGTGATTAGCCATTACAAGCAGGTTTGAAAATGTGCAGCTTCTGACATCACAGGTGGGCGTGTCCACCTAGATGTGTGCTGGATAGATCAGTCTACCAGCCTACCCAGTGGACTGTAGCAAACGTTGCTCATCTATCCGTCACACATCTAGGTGGACACGCCCACCTGTGATGTCAGAAGACGCAGATTTTCAAAACGTCTTGTAACGGCTAATCACACTCACACCTGGTGGCATAATATGTCCCCTTTAAAATAATAATTGTCTTGATTATGCAGACATGGTGGCCGTCCTTGGAGAGACCACAGGGCACCCTGCTCTGATTCATCTCAGAAACAGAATGAGAAACGATCCAGAGGGCGACATAATACTTACGTAAGGCACTCCATCTCATCCATTTAAATTATCATTACTATTATTGACGTGTGTCCTTATTTGATTCTTCCTCTCGTCTTATTTTTTGGAGATAGAGAAAGGCCAAGAATCCGTCTCTCTACGCTAGACCTGAACAAGATGGCTTCCCTGCCTGACGGATCCTTTGGGAGAGAGTACCTCAGGTTTCTTGACGACAATGTGAGTGAAGGATAAGGGTTGTAATGTGTATATGTCTATGTAATATAACTATAAAATATTTGATGAGCAACCGTGAGAATGACATACTAAATTCACCCCACCACAAGTTATTTGATTCCATTTTAATATTCACCTGTTCCTCTGATAAATTACTGCATTTATTATTTTTATTTATGTATTGTTGTGCATATCCTACAGAAAGTGACGCCAGACTCGAGGGCAGATGTGAAGTTTGTTGACGATGAGGAGCTGGCGTATGTGATGCAGAGATACAGAGAGGTGCACGACTTGTTGCACACTATACTGGGCATGCCCACCAACATGCTAGGTGAGTCTGGCTGTAGACAGACTGTGTTAGCATTTGTAGCATCTGTTGTTTGTGGATAATCCATTTGTAGTTTATTGCTTTGCTTGTGTGCTTTAACTGAGATGAAGAGATCTACAAAAACATTGAACATGACTTGACTGTATTTGTTGTGTCTAGTCTTACGGTTTTAGTTTGTAGTTTATGATAGTGTTTTCCTCCTCGTGTATTTCCCCAGGTGAGGTGGCGGTGAAGTGGTTTGAAGCAGCTCAGACCGGGCTGCCCATGTGTGTCCTAGGAGCAGCGCTGGGGCCACTGCGTCTCAGTTCAAGGTAAGGTCACCTCCGACTTCTTCATAGCGCTTCCCCATCTTCAGTCATTATAATACTTTTGTCAGCATGGGGCGTTTCAATTCTTAGTTTTTTTGGTATTAGCTGCTGAAACCAGGTTCATGGCTGGAAAGGCTAGGCTGTTTGAGGTCTAGTTTTACTTCATTCATGTGTTGGATTATACAATAGTTTGGCATTTTAAACAATAGCATATTTTCTATGAAGTTGTTGAAAGAAATATGAATGGAATGGAATGCACCATGTCGTCATGGCATAAGATGTCGTCATCACATACTGTAACTATGACCTAACAGCATGGCTATGAGATAACCACAAAACTGACTAATCAACTTGTTATGTCGTGATGACACAACAACATTATATATATATATTAGTTGTGCATACTCATCTGTACTTTCGAAAACGAAAGAAACGAAAACATCCCCGTACATTTTGGCAGAAGATTATCTCATGTATTCCCCTGGAATGAAACTACAATCAAACTGCTCTGTTGTAATTCATCGTTGTTCAAAATGCACTGAAAAATACTCTACTCTATGGCTGTTTCTCAATTTCAAGGATGCTTCCTATCCCTTTGATACCTTTTTTGTAAGCTTCCTTGTTAGCCTTAACCTTTAGGAAAGTGCTTCAGTGAAACAGCCTGTGACTACGCAAAAAAGTCAAATTGGACCAGAGTCGCCAAAAGTCGCTGTTTGTCGATTTTCTTCTATTCTTCCTTAAAAAAGATTCAATAAACGAACTAATCTTAACAAACACCACAGCAAATAAATCAAATGTCAAATAAACTTGAATTGGCACAGTTCTTCACCTCGCCATGTAACCTATTTTCCACCTATTGCGGAAGCATCCTCGCACCAGAGACCCAGGCTACATAACGTGTTGACGGCTTCCTCTGGCCGTGTTCCTCTTTCCTCCCAGTCGCGTGCGGTCCTTGTTCACCTCCCTGGGCCCGTGGGCCCTGCAGAACGGTCGCGAGGCCCGCTGTGTCCTCAGCATCTTCTACGAGCGGCGCTGGGAGCAGAGCCTGGAAGACCTGAGGGAGGAGCTCGGCATCCAGCCGCCCCCCCTCCTGGGCGGGGCCTCCCCCTGAGGCCGGGGTCCCCCCCTGAACTTCCCCCTGAAGCCGGGGCCACATGCCCCCCTAGACTGGAGTCGACAAACTAGAAACCACCACTCTTGTCGAAGCATGATTGTTGGGTTTAACAATGGACGTGAAGGGTTCTTCACTTGAAACATCTGACAAACTTGAGCTGTGTTTTCATGGTGGTGTCCATTACAGAAGTGTATTTTTGTGTGTCAGTCGTCCTTTATGAAAGGTGAAGAAGAATTCAAAGAATACAACAAGAGTATAGTGAAATTTGAAAAAGTGTGTTCCGTTCAGCTTGTTGTTTATAGACCTCTACTCATGGCCAGAATGATAAATAGTTGTGTGCAATGAAGGTATGCATTAAAATGCTTAGCTTTTAATTATTTACTTGTGTTCATCTTTTCTTGTTTTTTTTCACCCTTGGATGTTGGGTGCATCGATGCAACAAAGTCCGTTGTAAATCTTAATTATTAATCGCTGCAGATATTTGAACTGATTATTCATTAGAGGAAATGATGTTAATGATTGAGTACTATCAATCAATGTACCAGAGTAATGTACCACACGTCATGGATTTGCATGGTGAAATTTGCATGGTGAAAATATTGTTCATTTTTGTATCAATTCTGTATTTTAAACAGCTTGTTTGAATTTAGAACAAATGTAAACCTTGACACCCCCATTTGACCTTCGGTACAACTCGCTCCATTATTCAACTAAACTGAAAGAATGTGTAACGTTGTGCTACAGTGTTCAGTAAAATGTGAAATTGGTTTAAATCCTAATTTGACAATGCTGCCACCTGTTGGATTTATGCTGCAACTACAGAGGGAGGCTGTAGGAAACTCATTCTACTTGCTGTAGTTTGGTCTGGCTTTGCGAGACTAGTAGGAAACTGATACTTTAGCAAGGTAAAAACTGTTTCATCTGCTGCTCATAAAACAGCCGTAATGTCTAAAAAACGCACTAATATCTGGAACTACCAAGGTTTTCTTATGAGGCTTTCAGCAGGTGTAAAGAAAGAAAGATTAATCTGAAATAAATTTAAAGGTTGGTCATATTTTATTCCCTACTCCAAACCAAAACCCACGCATTCAATTTAAAGTCTATGCCACAAGGCTAAATCAACCAAATTTAGGAACATGGTTATGTTTGTAATGCAAATGTGTTAATAAAATATGGGTGGAGGGATTAAAGTAGAACACTTACATCATGATAATCATCAGAATATATGTCCGATTTAATCATTTATTGCATGAAATGATAACACACGTCAGTTTGGCGGCATGGTTCCACTCTTTCAGGGTTTGAATTAGGGCAACACTCACTATACAATCCCCGCATGGGGTATATCAGATATCTCATCCGTTTATGAAGGTAACACCCAATACAGAGCAGAACCAAAGCAGGGGGAGGCCGGGGTGGGGGCAATCCAGCTCAGCACACTTCGCAGAGGGTGTGTGTTTGAGATGGAAGGTCTTTAATTGACCTATCAGTGTGCGTGCGTTTGATTGGACCGTGTTAGCTGTCACGTGGCGCATGACTAGAGAATGATTTTCTGTGAAATGCATGACAGTTTAAATGTCATAATTGCAAAGCCTATGGAGCTGTTACTTTCCTTTCATAAAAATCTTTTACAATCAAACTAGGTAGATCAACGAACCAGCATTAATATTGAACATCAATAAACAGTATGTAAGCACACTGTCAGTAAGTCCATACTTCATTGTATGTCAAGACTTTTATAATTTGATCAACAGACTAATACAGATAATCAATAAAATAGATCTAAATACAAAATAAAATACAAAACAAAACCCGTCCTCTCATTAACGGCTGCTGACGACGATGGAACATTCATTTAGGAGTAGCAGCACCCATCAGTCCATTCGTAAAAATCCTAAGTGTAGCCAAGATCATTTCTATAAATTAACCCCCCCAAGTGGCCGCAGTTGCACGTCACTGCAGCAAGGTGGCGCTGCGGTCGGCCACGGCGCACGCGGCCAGCAGCGGTGCGCTGAACGCGTGCGTGAGGGAATGCAGCACGGTGCCCGAGTCGGGCTCGTAGAAGAGCAGCGTGCGGCTGGGCCAGTCCAACAGCACCCCCACCCTCAGGGGTCTCCGCACCACCTGCAGCGCCTGGCTCTTCCCCGCGTGGCAGAAGGAGAAGTCGCCGTCGTAGTGCGACAGCACCCACGAGCGGTCGTTGTAGCCCAGCCGCGGCCCGTTCCCGGCGCCCTTGCGCTCCATGCTCTGGTAGCACACGCCCACCTTGTAGGCGCCGCTGTGCGCCACCTCCGTCACCCAGCTGTGGGTGCCCGAGGACATGGCCGCCGCGCCCAGCACGTTGGGCCAGGTGTCGAAGCGGGAGGGGTCGTAGGCGGGGGAGTCGCGGGGCTTCTTGGAGAAGGTGACGGTGCGCCGGTCCTCCGAGAGGGACAGCAGGGGGCTGACGGTGCGCGCGTCGAACTGCAGGTCTGCCGGGCCGTACGCTGAGGGGGCGAGGAGGAGAGGATGTTTTTTATGTAAAGGATCGTCTCATGAAGCGATCCTGACATCTCAAGACGGTTTTCCTCTGATGGAATCTATATCCATCATGGATTCCATCAGAGGAAATCCGTCTTCAGAATGGATGTAATGTTAAAGATCGTCTGATGAAGCTGGTTTCAAGATGGTCTTCCTCTGATAGAATCTATAAATATACTACCTTTTCTTGTAACTACTACTACTTTTTCATTTTTTGTTTTTTTAAGCCAAAGCGAATTACAGTGAACTGAAATACCTTAAGGAGCAGTAAAGGGGTTCGGCATCTTGCTCAAGCATTCCTGCAGGTAATGGAGCCCAGAACAATTTGGCCAGGAGTCAAACCCCATAAAGCCACTATGAGACTATCCTGCCCCACCCAAACCGTAATGTTTTGATTCCGATGGAATCATAGGGGTTGTTGTTCATCAGGAAAAATTATTAATAACAAAAACAAAGGGTTTAAACGGTAAACGTTGTCTGTTTTTTAATATTTTTTCCGACAACCCCCATGATTCCATCTGGTGTGAATACATTACATGTCATTACATTGATTTAGAAGACACAAAAATGAGCAAAGCAACTGCTTTTAGGTGCTACGGTATAGAAACAAGAGATAGAGACAGAGAGACAGATAGAGCGTTGGAAAGCTTTTTTTTTTCTTTTTCAAGGGAGTATCAAGAGGGACCCTTACCGGCGGGGCCCAGCAGCACGGCGCTGGCCCACAGACCCCTCAGCAGCTTGCTGTCGCTGCAGGCCGTGTTCAGGTTCAGCTTGTCTGTGTCACAGGGGTCCCCCACTCCCTCAGCCTCCTCCACTCTGTAACACACACACACACCCACACACACACACGCACGCACGCACGCACACACACAGGACATCAATCACACATCAATCAGTGTCATGGGATTTCCTCATGGTGAAAATGATAAAAAAAACTAAAAATGTTATATGTTATTTAAAAGAAGCATCCCATCTAATCACCTTTCGCTTATTTCCTGGCCGGAAGTCTGGAAGACAAAAGGAAACAGGGGATCATTAACGTAGACAAGGATGTCGTCTCTCATGACCATTGTTTAAATACGAGCAATTCCTACCCTCCTCCCTAACAAACGAGCATTAACCATTAAACGATGCCTGTGTGACCCGCATCGTGTTTAATGACCCGGAAAACGAGAAACAAGATTCAGTTCCCCACCGCCAGCTGGGCGTCGGCCGTGTGCGTGAGGACGTGCACCAGGCGCGACCGCGTCTGCGCCAGGCCGCTCAGCGCCCGGCTCCAGTGGGACTTCTGGGTGAGGAGACCCTCCTCCACCCTCTCCTCCTCCCGCTGCACCGCCTCCAGGAGCCGCTGCTCCTCCTCCTCCAGGGCCTCTCGCACCCGGCTCACCTGGGCCAGGATGTGCTCCCGGGCTCTG
>OMKX01004409.1:2458-23655 GCA_900302425.1 Brosme brosme
CCCTACATTACTGATGCAGGGCAGTCCAAACTGGAATCTAATGGCACCAGGGGCTGGTGGGGCCTATACACTTGTAGAGACTAAGCTCAGTTCAAGTGAGGCACAAGGGTTCATCCCTGTGTCAAATCAGGGTACTTTAACTACAGGTGAAACCCTGGTGAAAAAGGCTACCAGTGCAGTCAGCCCTACAGTGCTGATGCAGGGCAGTCCACACTTGAATCTGATGGCACCAGGGGCTGGTGGGGCCTATACACTTGTAGAGACTAAGCTCAGTTCAAGTGAGGCACAAGGGTTCGTCCCTGTGTCAGATCAGGGTACTTTAACGAGAGGTGAAACCCTGGTGAAAAAGGCTACCAGTGCAGTCAGCCCTACAGTGCTGATGCAGGGCAGTCCAAGCTTGAATCTGATTGCACCAGGTTCTAATATGCTTGTTGAGACTCAAGTTTGTTCAGGTGAGACACAGGGATCTAACCCAGTGTCATCTCAGGGTACTTTGCCAGGAGGTGACGACTTGGTAAAAGAGGCTGCTCCCCCTCAGGGGGCATTAAGCAAAGCAGCCAATGTGGGTGTATATGGCATTCTGCCAGAACATACCATTAGTACAGCAGGGCAAGTTATTTTGGAAAATAATGTAGGGGTTGATTCGGTTGGGAATACAGGACAGATAATGTTGGAGTCATGCCGGGAAGTTGTGCCTTGTGCTAAGCAGTCAGGGGAAGGGAATATTTGTGCTGGGGAGTTGCAAATTGCACAGTCTGAAGTTTGTCTAGCGGACATAAGCCATTCGCTACCAGTAACCTTAATTTCTCCCCAAAATGAGCCCACTGCCAGGCCAATAAATATGGATGAATCTGCGCAAACCTTTGAGTCTCCAGATACAAATTTAAAGAAAGAAATACCACTCAATAACCCCTTTGATTCCAATAGGGAAATCTGTGAACCCCTCGAAGAATCATTAGCATTGAAAGGATTGTCTATATCTGAGCTTGAAACACTGAACGCTGAAGATGTGAGTCTTGTGGTAATAGAGACACCTCAGCATTTCACACCCACATCTGTCATTGCCGTGTCTGGAGAGCTTAAAGAAAACATTCAGGACACCCTTTCAGACATAATACTCCAGGAGTCAGAAACACACACACCTGATCATGGTTCCCCACTAAATGAAACGGTGTCCAACCAACAGACACAAATACCAGAGGAGCCATATGATAATTTAACAATTATACAAAGTCCAATTACCGAAGAAGAGTTGATGGGGATCCCCAAAGGAGAACCAGAGCTGTTAGTACCCTCTCAGAATGTTTCAGAAGATGTATCTATTGTCGCAGAAGTGTCCCCCATAGAAGGTTCCTTGGATTTGGCTGGTATGGCAGAAGGCACATTATTGCTTACTCCAGAAGATGAATTGGGTTTGCCTGTAAATCACCAAGAAATATTGCAGTATCAAGAAGCTGATGAACAAAATGTAGCAATTAGTAGAGATAATGAGCTCATGCTTGAGAAAGTGCAGAGTCAGCCTTGCAACCCTCCAAATTCAAATGATTCCACAGCCTGTCCTGAGGACTCAGCAACATTGGCAGAGGAATCTGTTCACATTGAATGTGCAGATGATAAATCAGAAGGCTTTGAGAATGACCAGAAGAGCATTAACGAAATCCAAGCTTCAGCTCTTACAACAAATGAAATACAGGAACCTGATCTATACACAGATGGGGGGGTAAACATTGAAGACAAAGCAATCATTGCGACTTCCTTAAACCAGATAGACACAGATACCGAAAATGATTCCCAGGAGGCTAGTGACAGTGAGGGGAATGCAATGCCTGAACTGCAGTTGGATCAACGTTTAGAAGACAATATGTGCAAAGGTCATGCAATAGAGTATTTGGATGAGGTAAACGCAAAGGCAACATCACTGCAAAATCTGCTTCAGTTGAATACTATCTCAGATGATCAAATAGAAGATGGTGACAGTGATTGCATGTTAGAATCAGCTCCAATAATAGCTAATGAAAGCATTGAAGAAGAAGTGAAGGGTTCCGTCAATGACATGTCAATGTTAGAACAATATCAGCACACTGCGGAAGACATTAGTGGTAGTTGCCCTGAGAAAACCAGCTTAGAGTTGAATATAGCACAAAACGTGGCGATGGAACCCGACATGTACTTATCAATTGATGAGGAGAAAGAAGGCAGACTGACTTTGAAAATTGACTCCCCAGTTCCCCCAAAATGCTCAGATATCAAAGAGAATGCTACTGAAATGAATGGTCAGATAGAAGATTACAACATGCTGGCAGAGAAGCTTGATAGTGATGTTGTTGAATACCAGGAATTACCAAAAGAATTATCTCAATCACCAGGTTGTCAGGCATTGATGAATTTGGATCAGGACGGAGGTTATGACATCAAATGTTTGGAAGATGAAGTAGGAATTTCTGATGATCAAGATCCAATTGTTCCAAAGGTTCCAAATGACAATCAAAGAGGTGAACCTAATCATGGTGTGGCCTCTGGCAATTCTTCTGAGGGACAAGATATAATTTGCGAAGCAGACCAAAACCCAGATACAGTGGACACGTAGCTGACATTTCGAAAGATTGCCCACAGACATGAGGACAGAGTTAGACTTTGACTAAGTATGACCATACATCTTGCTACCAGTCCAGCAAACACAGAAGGACTCAAATATGATTTGTTCACCAGCTTTATAAGGATGAACAAAATGTATATTCAACTATTTAGTGCTTTCCCCTTCTCTAGCAATATATACGTAAGCTGTGGAGTTGGAGTAGGTGGTGTGGGTGTATTGTGACTTTATTGTGTATTCATATAATGAATGATTTGTTGGTCAAGTTTGCAGTGTATTGAGTGCCAGAGCATATTTTGCTAAACAAATCCTGCAACCCATTAGCATTCAGTTGTAACTCTAATGAATATGTCTTCAATGGAATTAGATGAAAAATCAGTGCCATTTAACAAAATCTCATTTCCAAATCTTTTCAGTAATTTCTAATTCATTCAGATGTTCTTTAAGGGATTTTTTCCATTTTTGTTTTTGTATTGCATTTGGTGACCTTATGTGTCCTGGCTTGATGTTCCCTTTGTGAAGCACTGTAAATTTGTTTTGAAACATGTGCCTTGAATAAAACTTTGTTACACCTCTGTGCAAATCTTTACTGCATCAAAATTCTGGTTATGCATTAATTCTTTAATTAATTAATTAATTCTTCTTTGTGTTATCATCACCTCAAAATGAGTTCATTGGGCAAAGACTAAATGACTCATGGTAAATCACAAAGTGCCTGTACTTTTGTCATTGTGCTTATACATTGTTTTGAGTATGTATGCGACACCTCTAGCTAAAACTGCTGAAGATCGTTTCGCCCTGAGGGCTGTGACATGTCAATACTTTAGGTTCAGGACTGTCACGCACAAACCTGCTTCAACAGCAAAGTTAAAAGCATGCCAAGGGGAGCGGCGAAAACAAAGGGTTCTGTTTGCATGAACTGGTTTTTCGGCGTGGTTGAGACGTTAAGATGTCACTCTTATGCATGCATAAGTTCATCTGGTAGTAGCAGTGTCTGCTTTAGTGGATCATTTCTTCAGTCAGTGGATTAAAACCATGAATTAATTTTAAAAGTTGCAAAGAAATGATAAAGTATACCTATTTATGTTTGTCTCTATACCTATTTAATAGTAATAAACTCACAACCTGAGTAACTTTATTGTTTAGCTTTCAGTCAATTATATGGCAATGGACATGTGCAACCTTCTCAAATTTCGTACCTTCCCCATATTTCATAACTCACATGCATGAACCAAATGGAAAGGTACAGGTTTAAGTAAATCATTGGTGACTTCAACAGAATTGTAACGCAATCTAGGTCACACAAAATCACAGCTGTTCTTCGTAAGGCTATTCAAATGTACACTTTTTAACCTGAACTTGTAACAATCGATTAAACACCGCTTATCTTAAAATAATTGCAGGCATCATGAAGTAGCTGCAGATTCTTTTTTTTTTTTTAAGATTTATTTTTGCAGTTTTATGCTTTATTATAGAGAGTCAGAGAGGAAGGTATGGGAGACAGAGGGGAAGACCTGCAGCAAAGGACCCGGGCAGGAATCAAACCCGGGTCGCTGCGGGAAGGACTAAGCCTTAATGGTACGCGCTCTACCCGGTGTGCCACGGGGGAGCCCCAGCTGCAGATTCTTAATAGGTAACTATACCCTAATCTTACCAGGGCTATACATTGTTTGTTACCAAGGTGCTGGGAGACAGTGGAACACAACCATCAAAGCATGACGCTGACATGACAGTCTAGGCTTAAATTTCACAAGGCCTGTTGAACATGCCATGAATCCTTAATCCCATGTATTTCATTGTTGAGTCTCACCAATTATTGTTCAAGTCAAATTGTGTTGTTTATTTTGGTTGCAACTGTTACCACTGTCGGATTATTGATCAACTATATGATTGGTTTTATTATTGATTTTAATTGACTGTGGTGTGTGCACTATACAGATTTTTATAGTCTCTCAGAAATATCTCCAGACATCCCATGGTATAAAGTCAAGGACTGAAAAACACACTGCTAAACTGATAAATGGCTGCGGATTGGACGTCCAGGGCGCCAGTGGAGGAAGGTGTGAAGTGCCCAGTGGGTCCATCGCCAACTACTTCCCTCCATAACCAAAGCATCATTTAGTCTTTATATGATAATACACTGACACTAAAATGCTGTTAACTTTTGTTGTTTTATGAAATGTAATATAGCATATTTCAAACATCTTTCAAACATACAATAACATATTTAGATAATGATAAATGCAGATTGTTCAATATATGACGTTATATTATATATTTTAGCTCTAGCTGCTTGTCAGTTATATGTTTAGGTGCTTGTCCTTGTGTTAGTTTAAGCATCCAATGTTATGTGCTAAGCTATATGCTAAGCCATGATGAAACCACTATATTTATATATTTATGGTCTAAAATGTACACCCTCAAATACACAAGAGGAGATGCATAAAGATACCTTTTGGTCCGTGTGACCCCTGTGTGGCTAACTGGGTAGGGTATTTCTCACTGATTTCCACTGAGTTACTGGGTAACTGGGGAGGCGGGGGTTGAGAACAGATAACTGGTTAGATAAGGTGGTGGTGTGGGAGTGCGTGTGTTTTCCATCTTTTGACTCCAGGAGCTGTGAGATGATGAGGCCACTGCTCTGGGTGCTTCTGGCCTCTATTGCCCTCACCTGTGACACAGCCCCTGTGGTAAGAGTGAGACTTTTTTGTTAGAAGTTTATTATAATAATAATAAAAACAATCATTACTATTATTTGTATTATTATTATAATTTGTTTTACATGTGCATGCTGCTTTGTGCGTTATTACACATTTGTTTCTTTTTGTTTAATTTATTTCCATTTTGTTTTTCAGTCATGTTCCAACATGATTCCAACAAAGTATGTCTTCACAGCAGGCTAAATAACTTGGTAGAAAATGAAAACAAAATATAAATACATTAAACCATGTCAAACGTATAATATAATAACATCTGATGGTGTGTATGTATATCTCTGTATGTAAGTGTTTGTAATTCATAACCCATTGTTGGACACAAACATGCTCAGGGTGATGGCCTTGACATACCCACATCAAAAAAGAAATGTTATGTTAATGTTAGGATATAGCTGTCAGTTATTCGTAGCATTTATCTTTAATCCTTAATCAATATCATGTATCTTCTTCCAAACACTTTAGATCAGGGCAACAAGTAAAAAGAGTGGCTTAACATGGCTTAACAAATGACATATTATATAGAGTCCTTAACCCTTATTGAGACCGTAATGACTGATGATTGATTGCTAAAAAACGTTTATGTAGTTTCGCTTACTGCTGAGGAACTTGTTTTGAGGTTAGCCCCAGCCTAAAGGCTTTATGCGTGTCACTGCACATTACATGACGCATCCAATAAAAGGAATCCGTCAATAATCGTAAACCATTTGAAAAGTAAATGTAATGATGATTCCAATTACTTTATACTGCTGCGATAAAAGGTTATCCACAATGAAGTTGGATCGTTTCTTAAACTGTTTAGGTTTCAACACATTTACTCCCCACTTAAGGCTTAATGAACTTGAACTTTAGTAACAAGAAGTTCTTAAAATATGTGTTTGTTTTAAGGTGTATAAATACATGCATAAAGTCTGGTCGGAAAATAAATGTTGGTATCATTATATCTTTTAAATAATATTTTCTTTAAGGTATGTATAAATGCAAAAACTTGCTCAGCTCAGAACATCTTGTTCTTTACGTTCTATGGCATTTTTTTGCAGGAGTCTTCCTTGAGGCTACTAAGCCAAAGCCCTGATTGGTTGATTTGAGTGTTCCGAAATACAATTTGTAGGTCTTTCAGTTACCCTAGTATAGAACGTCCTTCTCTTACAATTTGGTAATCTTTAGGAAGAGTCTCAATTTAAGAATGATCAATCCCATTGGGATCTTGCATGTTCTTTAAACAAACAGTATTAGCCCTGGCATGCACTAAAGAGTTGCGTGCTCAAACAAATTGTTGATAAATGGATTGTCAATGGATAACGCAATTATGTTATGTTTAGTCCTAAAACAATGTTGATAAGTAAATGGGTGTAAAAGCTTTCTGAAGGCACTGTGTGAGTTGTTTTGCTTGGTGCACCAGGATAAGCATGGAGACTCAGACACCAAGTGCCCTCTCATGGTGAAGATCCTGGATGCAGTCAAAGGACTTCCAGCCGCCTCTGTGGCACTCAGGTTGTCCAAGAAAGGCACAGATGGCGAGTGGGCACATGTTGCCAATGGGTAGGCATTAAAATACTGGTTGTCCTAGACTACTTTAGTCTGTTGCTGTCTAGAGGTTACACAGAATGGCTATATACATTTAGGCAGATTTGTATGTACTGTAAGAGAATAACAACTACATTTGCATTACCGAACAACAAGAAAGGCCACCAGTAGTTTTTTGTTTTTTAAATCTAAATTTACAATTTATAGACATACAAGAGATGATACAAGTCCATATCTTCTCGAACATCCAACTTCAAAAACACTTTCTTCCCACTGTAATGTTGACACCAAATGCCCAACACCTTCTTCCATCAACATAAATTCCATACAATATCCACTGCACTTTATATATAGTTACATGTGTGTGTTACATGTGTCATGTCTATCTTTTTATTAAGTTCAATGTTGTCTTCTGCTGTTCTGTTTTATTGTTTTGTTTTGAGCCGACCTCAAGCTTGTTCCACCAGGCTTGGCTGTGTGGTCATTTTGTATTTTGTTTTCACGTTTTTATTGAATGGAGGTTAAAAGTACATTTTAAGAATTTATTTAGATTAGATTGCATTTATTTGGCTTCTGGTCATAAGAAAGTAATTAATCTAGCTTTTATACAGAAAAAATGATTCATAGATTTGCCATCCACACTTCTACATTGATGATTAAGTGCCTTGATTATGTGTTACTTGTAGATGGAAGCAAACATTTAAGTTTTTTTCCCCTGATAAATTCGTAGTATGGCAGTATGGAAGTACGGAAGTAAAATAAAGAACAATCACATAAAATACAAGATTTTAAAATACAAGATGTTTTCGAAGAGTTACAGATGAAACCGGGGAGGTTCATAATCTGATCACGGATCAGCAGTTCCCTTCTGGTGTGTATCGTGTTGAGTTCGACACCAAAGCTTACTGGAAGGCGCAGGGCTCAACACCCTTTCATGAAATGACAGACGTGAGTATGACTATTCACGGTAAACAAGATATTCAACAATATAAAAAAGAATAGGAGAATATTTAAAGTAGGCCAAGTATCAACAAACAAATCTTTGAATTCCCCTCATATGGTAAAGATTCTAAATAATTGTACAAGTTTGCAAACATATTGCTCAATAAACCACTGGCACGCACTGAAGACTAACATGCTCACTGAATTCTGACAAACTGCATCTGGCTTGATCTTTTGGTCGTTGGCCAGAGCCTGCTTGTTCATTGGCCTGGAGTTTATTACCCTGAGCATTTTGTACCGCAGGGGGGAAGCTGTAACTGGCAAGGTTCAAAACACACTTGTTGATGACCTAATTTTATGATTTATGCATCAATTCAAAACAAAAAATACTCTCACCTTAATAAGTTCAAGATGTACTTTGTTTATGGCACATGCATGGAACATTTGGGAAAACAAAATAATCAGCACAGATAATCTAACCATTCTGATGCGAGTGATGTGACTAAAGCTTTGTTAGAGGAAATGGAAATGGAGAGCAAGGAATCTAGAGATTACACAATGCATATATAAATAAGGCAGGCTGGAGGTCAGTGAACTATCAGATGAAACATGTTTGCAGTACAACTGTGTAGACGATACTAACGTAATACCGGTGTCCCCCAGCAGAATGTGAAAATAGTTCTCAGAACAGCTTGGCCAAAAGTCACTTGCTGGATCACAGGAATCTGTTTCCACAGATTAAATGGGTGGGTTCATGTTCCCTAACTGATAAGTATGGGGCTTTCTTACATGTCTTTGTTTCTCTGTATTTAGGTGGTGTTTGAGGCCCATCGGGAGGGTCATGTCCACTACACTTTGGCCCTGCTCCTGAGTCCATACTCCTTCACGACCACAGCCGTCATCAGTCCACATCAATGATCACTAGCAGAAAAGAGTGCTAGGAATGTTAGATTGCAGTTTGAGTCACCTTTATAGAGCTTCAAATGAAAGCTGTAAATTATGTTGATTGTTTAAATAAAACTTCACATACCAAAATTAAGCAGCAATCATTTGAACTTCATTCTCAAAGTAGTTCTTTTGATTTAACTATTGATAAATTAATATGATTTACATTAGTTGATTACTATGACTAAACTTAATTTGTAATAATCTTTTCTAAAGAAAAATGTATCATCTTATCCTTATCTTATTATAAACTGAGATAATGAGACCATACCCATGTGAGTCTGCTGCCATCTAAAGGAAAAAAAATGTAATCAGGTAGGCCTACCTAATTCTTAAATCACAAAGTACCAATATCAGTTTACAGAAACATTATACATTGCCTTCTACTTAAAAATATGTAATTCTATAAACAAATTCCCTTTTCTCAGAAATAGCCAATGAATAGGGATGGCCCTACACTGGACTAGTTTTTCTGTGTTCAGATGTAGGTCAACTAAAATGTGGAATAGATTCAATCCAGTTATAATAGTTAACACATAAAGACCTAATCAAATCAAACAGAGAATATGTTGTACAGCAGAGCATGCATTGTTTAACTGTAATGAAATGTTGATTGAAATGCATCAGGGCTGAACTTTAAAAAACAAATCAACGACGGTGCTCCAGCAAAGAAAAATAGTTCCAATGGGCTAAATGAGCTACCACGAGAAACCACACATGAAAGGAGTGTGGACTGATAAGTAGTAAACAGAGCATATACCACCATGGATGTATTCCCGTGTAAAAGATGGCCGCCCATTCATTTAAAAGAAAGTTGTGCTCACCCATGGACCTCAACTAACGCATGCGCCGATACGGGTCCCCAGAGTGTCCACGTTTGCAACCGCGCGCCTGCCGTGAACGTTCACTTATTTCGGCAACGTGAACGCAAAACCATTGCCGAACGGGGTTTGTTATAACCCCGTTGTTATAATACAAAATATAGTATTGTATAAAAGTAAAAAAAACGATTGTGGCTGTAAAGGGTTAAATATATGTTATGTTAAATACTGTAATATAAAAAGAGGAAGAAATGGGCTTGATACCTACTGGAAGAAACCAAACCATGTATAATGTTCTTTCCTGGCACCCTGTGCTATGAGTGGAAGCACGCACATGTAATTATTCAACATGATACAATATTTCACCCAATGAAAAAGTAACAGGGAATTATACAGCTTTTAGTACAGAAACTTCCCACTTTAGCTTGAACGCAACAGTTCCATGGTTGTACCAAATCGTTTATGTCTAAGTTGGTCGTTTGTCATAATTTGGGGGTAACGAACATTGTTTTTGGTTTGCTATAGTTAACTTGTAATCCAAAGGATATCTGATCCATGAATTGTACACAACGCAGACTACTTACAAATTATAAACTTACATGAAGTCTTTTTACGATACTTCCGATAGCACTTGAAGGCAGCATAATGCCAAGCGTCAGTAGCATAATAATCACACATCCACGAAGGATACCGTTACCGCTAATCCTAATGCCTGGATGAAGAATGCATGAAGCCTACGCCGAAGAAGTCCTGCAATTAGCAGCGAAGACTGCGCCCTCAAGATCTCTTTCAAGCCTGAAGCTGATATGTATCCGTGTGGCTAGTCGACATGTAGCTGACATTGACATGGATGCTCTTATAGGTAGGCTACTGGTCACTGCCGGATAGTATTCTGTCATCGTCAATGTCATTCCTTTGCATAATAATTCAGTGCACAGATGAGCAGAGACGACTTTTTGAAACACGAGGTTCTGATGGGGTTCACACTAACAAACATCTACACAGACCTATATAGGATGGAAGTTGATTAGTCGTTTTTAAAAGCTACGATACAAAGACACTGAAGTGGTGTCTCCAGAAAATCTTGAATGGGGTGGTCATGGTTGATTACACCTATTGATTCTTGGAATTTTACTGGTGCCAACCAAACTAATAAAATACTAGTGCAATAATTGCCACGTTAACTCTCAAATTGTTTGGCGTGCCTGTTTAACAGGTATTACGGTAACAGTGTTCCGCTGCAACCATGAGAAGTTAAAAAACACTTATATATGAACTGCATAACCTTACGAACACAAATTCAGACTTTAATGGAAATAGAATTTGTATTTCTACACAATGTTCACATCAGATAATACACCCCCTGAAAGTGTTAGGATATTGTAATGTATAACAAAAGAATATATCACTGAAGAAGTAGCTGCGCATCGTACTGAATTATGATATCCATGTTTCTATTCATATTGAAGGATATTTTGTCTATGAAGTCATTTGGGATCAAAAATGCAGGATGGGCAGAGTTGACAGTAGATTTTGTGCAGGGATTGCGAGCAGGGATTGCATGACTCCTGTACGATCAGTGGTTGATTGCTAATTACATGCCATGTGCGAACATACATTACCGAACCTTGCTGAAATCAATAGTCAAATAAAAACAAAGTATAACATTGTGTCGACCAAATTGACTGGGAATCAACTCATCCATCACAGGGCTCCCTGCGTCTCTGATAAAGGACCTCCTGCCTCATCTGAGTATATATGACCTCATTAGGCTCCAGCCAGCCCTGAATCGAAGAGGTACGTGATGCTGTATAGCTTGATCTGGCTGTTACACAAATTGGCACAACCCCACCTCCACACTAGTCCCAGACATGCCCTGAAGTCTCCTCTCACACATCACCGGAAGGTCTTTTTACATGTGGATCGTACCCTAGCCCTAGATTGAGATAATAAATGTTCCTGATTAAAATATGTTTTGTACATCACACACTTTTTCTATAGTTTCTGCTTTTACATGGTAGTTTAATATACTATTTGGCTTAAAACGTAACATGTATAGTGAGTATATAATAATAAAGAAATATATGTGACTAATATTTGAATTCCCAATGCATCTGTTTACTGACTGAATAACTCTGTTCTGTATCTGTACTGTATTTGTGTAATTGTAGGAATATCTACTCAATCAGCCTGGGTTCTGATACTACAAGACATTAAAGGTTCCCACCGTGTAAGTCTAAATCATTTAAAAAAAGAGTTTGTAAAGTAAGACCTGGCCAATCCCACATTTATCTCAATCTGTTATCTTTTTGCTTTCCAGGTTGTAGACTTGCATTCAGAAGATGGAAGTAAGCAGGAAGCCATGGATACATGTTTTCAGTTAATGTTCTATGGCTTCAAGTACAAAGGTGTTGCCAAACAAATCCTTAACGTCAATATCACCACCTTGTTCTTGGTCATGGCCAAGTACATTAAACGATTCTACCTTAGACCCTCCCAATTCCTTCAAACATTCGCCAAAGAGCAGAGAGCTCTGTTGACCATTTTAGAGGGTAGCGTAGGCATTGTAGATGTTAAACACCACAAAGATTTGTTGAAAACTGAATCGCAGTTTGCATTATATGTCCTGCATCGGCTCCTCGACCATGGGCAGGCCAAAGAGCTAATCATATACGGCCTGGATCCGGCCATGCTAAACTGGATTCTTCAGGACAGGGGATCTCAGCATGCACATCAGCAGCTGACCTCTGTTCACAGGTCAAGCTTAGCTGCAAACCCAACAGCAGCAGCTGACGATAATGCAACACGCACTGATGGTGATCTCGAAAACGAGGAAGACGTTACGCCGTGCAAACGCCCCAAGTTGGATGACACATTCCGGGAACGGGAGGCGGAAACACTGCAGTCCCCTGTGGAGCCAGAGCTGCTTTGTCAAGCCTTCGCTCTCTACGGCAGCTGTCTGACCGGCTCGTGTCCCCGTGGACAGATCTGTTCGTTGCAGATACGGGAATGCGGACGTAGCACACTCGGTGTGCTTGTTCCTTTTCTACCCACGTGGCTGTGCCTCAGGTCTCTGACTATACAAAGCTGCTGTAAGTTCAGAGAAAATATACATTGTTTGTGTGGACTGGACTGAATACACTGATAAAATGATGTTACAATGTAGACGCAATCTATCAGTCAATACCAAGAGTGAATCTAACCGTTGGTTTAAACTACTCCTTGAACAATAGAGGTATGGTCAAGGAACATCTGAACACTTCCCTAACTTAACCGTTATTATAATTCTCAGAGGTTATGAGATGTATGAAAGAGTATGAAATGTATGTAATTCAGGAGGAATAAATGTATGTTGTTTTGGGTTTATGCACAGGGATCTTCAGGGTTTCTGAGGTGCAGTCGTTGGCCAAATCGCTCAAACAGCTTTGGCAGACATCAAGGAGCTCCCTAGTGGACTTGGGCGTGGCTGTCCTGCCCCAGGCCGCCCTCATGGAGCTGCTGCTGGACGCCTGCCCTGGCCTGCACTCCCTCTCCCTGGAGATCCATCCGCTGGATGTGGACCCCGGACCACGCGGATCAGGGATGACCCATGAGCGCACTGACCTCCAAGGTGATCGGAGTCTCAACAAGATATTTATTTACTGATCCCAGGCATGAAATTCAGGACAAATGTGTGAGAAAATAAAATAGCAGTCTTAGCTTAGCTCTTATGATGAACCTTAAAACAGAAAAACTTATTATTGGGGATTATATCACCATGTCACCATTTATCAAATGCAGCATACGTTTCTTGGTCTCCATGCTAAAAGGAATTAGCCTTTCCTATTCAAGTAAAACTAACAGACATTTTTTGAACCATTTGAACAGAGTTGTCTCTAAAGAAGCTGTCTGTGAAAGTCCCCCAAGTGTTGGCAGACATACACAGCATTACAGCAGTGTTGAAGCATGCTCCCCATCTCACGTCCCTTCACATCTCCGGGATCAGGCTGCCCACTTCCTCTTCCCACCGTGACCTCCTCAGTAGCATCTCAGGTATTGTTTGACCTCTTGGGTAAAGGTGACTTATTTATGCATTTGTTGTTCATTTGTTGGAACACTGATACCCCCGATGCATCGTTGTGAAAGAGAAATCTGGTTTAATCCTTAAAAAGAGAAAAACAGTAGCCTGACAATCAACCTGAATTATTCAGTCTGAAGTTGCTTCCTTGTGAACCGTTTTCAAACTGGCAGGCCTAAACAAATCTCGAAAGCGATTCCACAAGTGATGTTTTGTTTATTTGAGCCATTATTTCTCTATTTTTCAAAGAAGCTGCAACAGCAGAATGCATATATTTCTAAAACACCTTGAAGAAAGAATCCAAACTTTTTGACGATGTCAACAATGTCAATAAACTGCTGTCTATCTCTTTAGAGTCCAACCATTGCTTACGAACTCTCCACTTGGAGGACCTTAACCTAGCTGATTGTCACCAAGACATCTTGAATCTTCTCAGAAACTGCATGTTGGAAGGTAATGGATTGCTCTCTAGGACAACATACTACAAGAAGATACATGATTATATGCATTTGTATAATCAGGGTGATCAGGGTTCACCAGATATGTGTTTCTGCACTGGGACTTCAGATGAAATTAGCAAGATGCTATTATCGGAACTAAACCAAACAACAAAGTAAGTAGGATACAATACATTGACATCTGCTTGTTCCCTCTCTTCTGTCCAGATCTGTCGTTGAAGGATTGCAGGCTGCTTGAAAAGTGCAGCGACAGAGAGTCCTATTTACAACAGCT
Organism: Brosme brosme; assembly: GCA_900302425.1. Classification (NCBI taxonomy): domain Eukaryota; kingdom Metazoa; phylum Chordata; class Actinopteri; order Gadiformes; family Lotidae; genus Brosme; species Brosme brosme. The sequence continues at coordinate 16,790 of OMKX01004409.1, forward strand.
TATAGATTCCCTGAAGCAAGTGCGTTCCCTCCAGTCCCTAGGCCTGTCGCAGAATCGCCTCGGTAATCACAATTTGACAGGAAAAATTGTTGATTTCTTTAATAATACCATGGCATTTGCAACAACGTACCAATACAAATTGTACTTTCCTTCCCATGCGTAAAGCCATTTTACTGTACATCTTGGGAAATCTTCTTTGTAATTGTTATGATTACATTTTGCTCATGAAAAGTTAAAGGATAACGTCGGGATTTTTCAACCTTGAGCCTATTTTTCCATCATTTTGGGTCTTAGCTAATGCGGACAACAATTTTTGAAAATCCAGTATTTAGCGAAAGCGCTTCAGCCATTACAGCCCAGAACCCTAAGGGGTAATAGCGCTCTGTCAATGTATGTCCTCTTAAAGTGCTTGATTTTGCCACTGACAGGCTCAGATTGTGATTAAATGTGTCTTACAACATTCTGGAAAGGATACCGACTGAGAAATATAACTTTTCTTTGCCTTAGGCATGAAACGGCCTGTTTATTTTTGTGTCTAACCAAGTCTCGCTCAAGGAGAAGTCTTGCTCTGAAATTTGAGTTGAGTTGTTGCAGGACATTTCCCTGTTGCCATTACAAACTCAACCCTCCTTCAGCCAAATCTTTTTATTAACACTAAGCTCTTCTTTCTGTAGTCCAACACAACCGCTCTTGGCAGCACTCCTCTCTAACTCTCACTCACATTTCCACCGTTCTCCTCTTGCAACTACTCAACTCTTGCGAGATTTCAGAGCGAGACTTCTCCCTGAGCAAGACTTGGTTAGACAGAATAACAAACAGACCAGATCAAGCGAAAGGTAAAGAAAAAAGTTATTTTCATGGAAGGAATCCTTTCATAATGTTGTTAGACACTTATATAAAAATCAGAGCGTCAGTGGCTAAAACAAGCTATTTAAGAGGACGTACATTGATGGGGCGCTATTGCCCCATAGGGTTACATTGCTGCCCGTTTGCAACGGCTGAAGCGCTCTTTCTCAATACTGGACCAATTTCAAAAATGTTTGTCTGCATTAGTCACTTAGACCCAACATGATGGGGGGGGCAAAGTTGAAAAATCTCCAAGTAATCCTTTAAGGGCCTGGTGAAATCATTTAACAGTAGACAACAGAATCCTCATGTCTGCTTGCACCAACAGCAAAGAGCGCCCCAACGCTTGCAGGGCTCTTCACAGGCTTGCCCTCCAGTGCAGTGAAAAGGTTGGACATAAGGCAAGTGTGGGAATTATGATCCTTTTGTAAGACTTTATAAAAGAGTAATGCTGTGTTTATAGATTGCTGAGCAGGGATTGCGAGTCTGCAGCCTTGATAGAGATTTCATGACTGGTACAATCGAAATGTCATCACAAAAGAAAAACAAATCGAAGCTCAAGGAGCTGGCATGTGGCGATAGGAGATGTTTAGTTTTCACGTAATGGAAGCCTTTTAGTGAACGGATAAACAAGGGCTTTTTTCAGAGAAGATGTTTTTGCTTTACTCCCAAGTCCACCCAGATTTGCGAAGAGTTGAAGAGCATCACTTACTTATTTTAATCAGATTGGCTGGAGTTTTTTGAACGAAGTAAGGCCCATATTTGGGAATCAATTGCTGCCCATTGTGAAACGCACACTTAAATATCTGGATGGTCTCACGAGGCTAGGATAGGATGGCAGCAGCATACTTTCAGTAGAATTCAGGGATGGAGCTCATTTGCACGTTCCAAGTTCCACTTCACGGTAGAACTTGATTGTATTCAGCCATTTTCTTCCTGTAACTTCTGTCTTTTGACCCTGGGCAGCTCGAACTTCATACAGCCAGCTGAGCTGTTGGAGTTGGGACAGCGGCTGCGGACGCATCCTCCACAGCAGCGACTGACCCTTGACCTCAGGAAGAACCCCTGGGACCGGGACCGAGAGACGTGGCATGATGCACTCCGGACACTTCGTCCTCTCTGTGACTTTCTGACTGATGGATGGAAATCCAGAAACACAATGGCTGACCACATAAGCAATATGTGAAACAAAACGGGTGGCTAAATATGGCAGTGCAACCCAAAAAACATATAGTTTTCTAAAAAGACCAATCAAAATGGTTTCAGTTTTTTAGAGATATTCACTACCAATGACAATGTGAGGTGAGGTGAATCTGCAGCTCTTACATCCTTACCCTGTGCCCCTTTTCTTAGAGCTAAAGATGCAATTAACTGCTCACTCTGTTTTCTCTGTAATGGAATGCTATTGTACTCATACCATCAGCAATAAAACAAATTAAATATGTTATAACATATTGACGACATGAAACCTTTACATTAATCTGTTATATGCATGTTAATATTTGAACAGTCAATTTTAATGACTTGTGCTGAGGTCACTAATTTAAGAAATTCAGCTCAATGGGCCAAAGGTCTGGGATGATGGCACACATTTGTAACACAATTGAAAAATACAATTTGTGGACTGTTACTATAATTGTAGAATTATGCTAGATGCTGGGATGATTTTTGGAATGGTTCTAGTAAATAGGGTTTCATTTGCGCTGTACTCACAAATCAGACTTTAGATTAATATCTAAAGTTAAGATTAATATCTCAAATCTGATGGCAGATGAGCAAAAATCTGGGTGAACAGGGCGTTCAACTTTATTTCGTCTCATATTTGTTTAGACCAATGACAAATACGATAATTGACTGGTACTCAGCTGACTTCTGTACCTTCGGTATAACTGAAAACGTTTTTTGAGGCAACCTCTTGATTTTAAACATGATTATACGAATGCATATAATCATGTATCTCCTTGTAGTATGTTGTCCTAGGGAGCGATCCATTACCTTCCAACATGCAGTTTCTGAGAAGATTCAAGATGTCTTGGTGACAATCAGGGGACTGGGATCTATAGCCACATAATTGTGGAAAACAAACTCGGCCAGCAGAAGTAAACTGTAAAAGGTGTTTGTACCGGATTCAAATCAACAACGTGTAGACTGGCAGTTTCTGGTTTCCGGCCCAGGCTCCGTGCCATCTCCCCCAAGAGGTTCTGTTGTAACATATAGGACTGCTGGATCCGAAATCAGTTGCACTGTAATTTATCTAAGTTATCGGACTTCTTTCAAGATTCCACTTCAGTTATAATAATCTTTATCTGATTTCCACACACCTAGTTATTTTAGACAGTCTGTTTACATTTGTAATAAATACATTGAAGCATCGGTGTGGTGAGGCTAATTTCAAATACAACATAATTTAGCCTTGGTATAGAGAAAACATTTGAAACACCGGCGAAATGACAGGTGTGGCAGGCAATCTATAGCCTACATGTATGCAAAGTAGCCATCAATGATCAATATTTATCCGATATAGTTTTGAAAATGTAAATAGATCGGTCAGGTTTTTGAGGTTAATTGTTATTTTCCATGCTGTACCATCTTATATCACCAGATTGTCGTATGTCACAACATTTCAAATGCAATTCCTTGGCTTAAGGGCTCGGTATGTGTTTTTTTATTTAGATATACTATAGACAAGGGCAACAATTCCGTAAAAGAAAAAAACATCAAACATTTCACTATTTACATGAATGACAAAAAATGATGCCTCGCTTTTTTTTTGTGGCACTTTTCTTAAAGTTCTAGATAAAGAAATAACTCTGCTCTGACTATGGTGTCTGAGGTCATCCAGTGTTTACCAGATTCAGTCTTCCAGTCGACAGCTAAAGAAGGACCACTAGGAAAAGACCTGGCCAAATTCGCTCTTTTCCTTTGCATCCCAAAATGTCCAACTCTGCAAAAGAAAACACGGGGGCAGGTCTGCCGTCACACCAACCCTTTCTGGTCGTCGTGAGAACGCTGATGGAAGACGAAGGACACGGCGGCGTCCCAGGAGGCCTGCAGCACCCGGTCCCTCAGCCCCCTCTTGTCGGAGCAGTGGTGCCACTGGGACAGGTTGCCGGTGCAGTCCGAGTCATCTGGGGGCGCCCGCACCTGCCTGCCGTTGACGCAGCGCCGACACTTGAACCTGGCGAGATGGCCGCGAGGGGGAGGGAGGAAGGGGTGGTAATGATACGCTGTGTTACAGGTCTTTCAGGAACATGTATTACACTGTATATACACAAACACCCCTTTGAAAAGGACAACGCCGGTCTGGGTGATCTCGCCTGGCTTCACTTAATCATCCATTAGGAATATCATTTGTCAAAATCACCTACAGTACTTGTACTGATTCTGCCGAAGAGCATTTAGCCTGAGCGCGACCGCTTCAGATGTAAACAGTAGCAATAGAGCACTTTTGCCTGTTGGAATCCCTGTGCGTTTATCTTATACACAAAATGAATCATTTTATTAGGAATAGAGTGTCAGTGTTTTACTTGTCATGGGTATCGCTGGTCGTCTCCTCATTGAGCAAGAACAGCTCGCGCAGCTCGCCCAGGGAGAAGTGGCGCTCTACGTCCTGCTCCTCATCCACCACACAGCTGCTCAGGGCCTTTTTATGGGCTTGCCTCTGCAGAATCTTCTCCTCTATTGTACCCGTCTGGCAAGCACATACAGTCAAATATGAGTATAGCAACAACGCACTATCTATTGAGTTGGTTTCATTTTCTTTTTAGTTTGACTTTCAGTTTATACATGTTTTATTGTTTTTTATTTTACTTTATAAAAGGTTTAATTAAAAAAAAGATGAGTAATTGTGTGTGTTTGCTACCCATGAAAAGGACAGGATAAATTCCCAATGGAACCAAGTGGAAATAGGAAAACATGCTGAAAAGGGAGACATTGTAGGACCTCTTTTTAGGATGGTATGTTAAATAGGTGTTGGTTTGAGCAGATGAAACAGAACAGCAAACTTTGCTACATTTGCAAAAGGGGTAGGTCACGAGACCTGACGATATAAAAGTGTGTGTTTGTGTGTGCGTGGTTCTTCTCACAGATAGCAGTCTGTAGATGTAGCAGGTCTTCATCTGACCGTCTCTCCACACACGCGCCATAGCCTGCTCATCGTTGGCTGGATTCCAGTCGGGATCGAACATCACCAAGCGGTTGGCACCAATCAGATTCAGGCCACACCCACCAGCCTTGCTGCTCAGCATGAAAATAAACTCTGGGTTCTAATGAAGAGGAGAGGGGGAGAGGAGCAATGGTAGTCACACTTATTACACCCAATGCAAAGGAGATTTGCTATGAATGCAGAAGAGCATGTTGGGGTGTAACTCACGGATGGACTGTTGAATCGTTCCACAATCTTTGCCCTTTTCTTTATGGACATTGTGCCGTCCAGTCGAACATAGAGATAACTACAAATAATAACAAAATAAAAGTAAGTATTAACCTTGACAAATACTGTACATCATAGAACTATAAAAAGGCACCTTCATGAGTTTTGGTTACCTGCGACATCTGCACAGCTTTTCAAACAGGTCCAGGGTCTGAGTGTAGTTGGAGACCAGCACCACTTTGTCGCTTGTTGTGGACCTCGTCATTGCCAGAATGTAGTCAAGAACCAACATTTTACCTGAAATAAGGCATCTAGATGTTGTGAACACATCACCACGGCTGATGATGTGAAATCATCATCAGCTGTGTGCACATTAGGCCGTACTAATAACACCCTACACCTTTCTCCTTCATTGGCTGTGGCTCTTAACTCAAATTGAATATGAATTCACATATCCCCAGATTCCCCACAGTAAACACTATGCTATGACATGCCAAATTGGCTGAAAAGATACAAATATGTACATGTATCGCAAAATTAAGTGTAACACCAAAGACAACTACATAAAACAGCAGCATGGTGATAATAATTCTTACCAGAAAGCTGAGGTTCCACAGATTTCAAACTGTACCCGGCTGGGAAGATATCCAACGCTCCTTCAAAGCCTTCCGCACCCTCCATGCACTTCTCATAGATCAAAGCCGGGTCTGGAACAGAAACAAACGCTTCTTAACTTTATATTTGACCTCTTAATGGAACCAAATGTTTTGTATTTAGATGAGCGAGGGAATGAAAGCCCATCAGAAGAAGGTTGTTTGGTAGGTTTTGGTGGCAGTTAAATCTTGGTCCTGTTTTGACTTTATCAAAAGGGTGAGCTGAATGCAATATTCTATGTATTGATCCAACATATAAATGCCAATGGTGGATATGTATCTCATGAACGGAAATGTTGATAAGGCAGACTTTTGACTGGAACAGTAGCATGAATTCCCTTGTAGGGGTGGGACAAAATATCGATACGTGATATAGCATCGCCCTTCTCCGTGGGATGAGAGAATCGATACACTGGCGCCAAACATATACGTATACAGTATATACTGTATATATATTTATTATTCTTATTTTTTATGCTTTATTATAGAGTGAGATTGACAGGAAGATATGGGAGATACTTGTCAAAACTGAAGGGGACGATTCTGTCAAACTGAAAAACTCAGTTTGGACCATGAAAGACAGAAATCCAGCACTTTACCTTTTCACGGTCATTTTGTATTCATAGTTACACATATAACGTGATGTATTGTTATGGGATTGTCTAACAATATATTGATTTTCACAGAGTCGCTGTATTATCGGTATCGTTGGCCATGTATCGCGTATCATATCGTATCGTGAGGTACCCTGTGATTCCCACCCCTATTCCCTTGTGTCATATATTTCTGACACTGATGTAATAGAGAATACAAACCGTTACTTTAATGTATTGCAAAAACTTACGATTGCACAGTTTCTTGAGTGTTGTGATGGAAGACAACGAGGACACACTTATTTTGCCTTCCTGGAGAGCCTCGACTGGCTTGGCCTGCTTCAGAAAACGCTTGTAAAGCTCTGACTGAAGAGGGGTCAGCCTGGAATAAACCGGAATAGA